>SJYA01002033.1:1349887-1606347 GCA_006410615.1 Neotragus moschatus
GCTGGAGGGGGCAGGGGGGCGGGCAGAGTAAAGAGCTCCAGAAACTCTCCGCTTCTCTGGAAAAAACAGTCTCACTCCATTCAAGTCAGCTCTCTGACAATGCTGGTTACTTTGCATCTTTTCCAAAAGTCTCAGTGGCAGTGCCCACACCACTCATAGCAAAGATTTTGAAGAGTAAGATGATTTAGCCTCCTCTCAGTGTTCTTGCTTGGAGATTCCCAGGGACGGGGGAGCCTGGTGGGCTGCTGTCTACAGGGTCGCACAGAGTCGGACACGACTGAAGTGACTTAGCAGCGGCAGCAGCAGTGTTCCTAGGAGAAGGCAATGGCAGCCCGCTCCAGTACTCTCGCCTGGAAAATCCCATGGATGGAGGAGCCTGGTAGGCTGCAGTCCATGGGGTCGCTAAGAGTTGGACACGACTGAGAGACTTCACTTTCACGCATTGGAGAAGGAAATGGCAACCACCTCCAGGGTTCTTGCCTGGAGAATCCCAGGGATGGGGGAGCCTGGTGGACTGCCATCTACGGGGTCGCACAAGTCAGACACAACTGAAGCGACTTAGCAGCAGCAGCAGTGTCCTTAAGGAAGAGAGTAGGTGTCCAATATTAACACTGGGGTTTCCCCTCCACCCCATGCCCTGGTCCCTAGGTAGCCACTGACCTCAGGAGGGCAGGGACAGCACAGAGCCTTCATCTTCTGGGTTTGTTTGGCAAATTCTGGTGGCAGAACTTCCAGTTCTTGGACTGAAGTTTCCCACACAAATATTGTCAGCTAACTGTCAGCTGATGAATCACTCCACTTTGAGGGAATCTGCAGTTTCATTAAAGAAGAGCTGTGACGCACTGACCTGGTGATGCAAGAATAAGCATGTCTTGAATGGTCTTTTCCCACGGACACCCCTGCATGGGTACATTAGCCTTCCCTTCTGCGCCAGCTGCACCTCTGTAAAATGGGATGCTCATGGGACCTGCCTGTTAGCGTTTTGTGTGGAGGAACGATGAGGTCGTTCGTGTGACCAGCATGTAGTAAGTGAATGCTCAAGAAATGCTGGTCGTTGTCATTATCACTGCTTTAAAGGTGTTTGAGACTGAATGACAGTTGGAGGAAAGAAGTATCTTCTTTGATGGAGGTTGATTTTTGTCGCTTATTTTACAGATGATCACCTTACGTTTCAGTTCTCATTCGTCTAACCTAAATTTCCTAAATGGGCCTGTGAAATAGCAAGAGCAACACATGACATGAGACCCGGTCTCTCACCAACATCAGTCCTTTTAGGGTATATTTTTTGTGTGTGCATACTCAGTTGCTTCAGTCATATCCAACTGTTTGCAACTCTATGGACGGTAGCCTGCCAGGCTTCTCCATCCATGGGATTCTCCAAGCAAGAACACTGGAGTGGGTTGCCATGCCCTCCTTCAAGGGATCTTCCTGTCCCAGGGATCAAACCTATGCCTCACGTCTCCTGCATTGGCAGGGAAGTTCTTTAACCACTAGTGCCACCTGGGAAGCCCAAGTTATACTTCAATCAGGTGCTCAAATAGGTACCGAAAACCGAATTTTAAAAAATTCAGAGCTTAAAATAGCCGATTGCATTCAAATTGACTCCTCCCATGGATTTGAGGTAATGTTTAAAGGAACTGATTTTGCCAGATTGAAAATCAAAAAGAAGGAAACAGTGATTTATACAGTGTTCCTTGTTATTAATTTGAATCAGTGGCACTGTTCCCATGAAGAATTGAATCATTACCTTTTAGTCTGAAGTTTGAAACCTAATTTCAGTTCAGTTCAGTTCAGTTGCTCAGTTGTGTCTGACTCTTTGTGAACCCACTGACTGAAGCACATCAGGCCTCCCTGTTCATCACCAACTCCCGGAGTTTACTCAAACTCATGTCCACTGAGTTGGTGATGCCATCCAACCATCTCGTCCTCTGTGATCCCCTTCTCCTCCCGCCTTCAATATTTCCCAGTATCAGGGTCTTTTCAAATGATGAACCTAATTTACCTCCTTGCAATTTTGTTGTTGGACTATTCATATGATACTTCTGTTTTTTGAAATTTCTTGCTCTGATTTCTCTACCACCCCCCTATTTGCAATTATTTCTCTGTACCAGAAACTTAGCAAGTATTCCTCATGGGGGAGTTGGCATGTCCTATAAAAATGTGTTTCTCCAATTAACCTTTTCATAAGAAGTCTCGAGAGTAGAGCACAGCATTTTTCTGATGAGGAAACTGACATTTATACCATTCCTAGAAGGAACCACGAAATGGAAAGGGGAGTGGCAGGAGTGACCATGTTTCCAGAGGAAGGACCACATTTGCCTTACGGACCTCTGTGTTTCAGGCTCTGTCCTAAGTGCCCACGCATATCCCTCACTGCCTCCTTTCATGCTCCCCCTGCTTCTCTGGGATGTGTGTGGCTCTCTACAGTTTACATCTATAGAAACTGAGGCTGGGGGAGATTAAATACTCAGGTCATATTTATTGAACATCTGGCTGGAGTTTGAACCCAGATTAGTTTGACTTTGGAGACACAGCCACCATGCTACATTGCCTCTCAGAATAGTCTGCCTTGAGTTTAACTGGCTATTTACTGGAAGTTATTAGATGGCTTAATTAATGATACTAACTATAACATTTTTAAGTCAAAGACATTTTGTGGAAGAAAATATTCCTTCCTTTCTTTTTTCAGAAACTCAGCAGCCAAGAAGTCTTTTCTGTTGGAGCTTCTGATCAACAGTGGGGAAACTGTGGAATTTCCAGGCTTAACAGTTATTCTGGAAGGAATTATGGATGTGAACAAGGATTCACTTCACAGCTACAGTGAAATGATGAAACATTTGAGATTTCCAGTTGGTAAGACAGCTGTGACCTAAAGAAGAAGAGTCTCAGGGTCTGAAATCAGACACTGCGGGCCTGTAATGAGGAAGGGCGAAGCTTCCTTAGTGATGTCCCGGGCATTCGAGGGCACGTTGTGCTGGGTCAGGAGAGGGGCAGGGCCTTCCTTAAAAAAGCCAGACCTCTGGGACTTCCTTGGAGGTCACAGTGTAGGGGGTGAAGGTTTGATCTCTGGTTGGGGAACTAAGATCCAAATAAGTAAATAAAAAGCCAGACGCTGAACACAGTATGCGATGTAACTTCTGTGAACTATATCGGTTCTCCATTGGAGTCTGTGGACCCCTGTGAGGACCATGGTTGGAATTCAGAGTGTCTGGGAACCTGAATGAGAAATGAGAGAAAAAAATTCTATCATTTTTTCAATTCTCTGGCTGAACTTTGGCATTTCCTTTCATTATCAATATGGTCAACAAACCACCCTAGTATCAACAGTACCTGTGACTTTGTCATCGATAGAAATCAGATATTTTCATATCACATTGCAGTTGTTGCAGAGGTAACAAACCACCATGTGTGCTCATCACTTCCTTAAAGTTATAAGGATAACAACTCACCCCGGATTCTGTGAAGGAATGAACTAACAAGTTCATGTATGCTCATATCACACATTAGTGTTTTAATATTTTAATAACTGTATTTCAAAGTATAGGATCCCTTTTGTATTCCTCTCAATTTTACGTAAAATGTTATTCTGAGATGATTTTCAATAGAAAGCAATCAAGACCTCATCTTTAGAAACTAGTAACAAAAATACACGTTTAAAATGATAACAGGGGCTTCGTAGGTGCCTCAGTGGTAAAGAATCTGCCTGTAATGTGGCAGACATGAGTCCAGTACCTGGGTCAGGAAGATCCCCTGGAGAAGGAAATGATAACCTACTCCAGTACTCTTATCAGGGAAATCCCATGGACAGGAGAGCCTGGAGGGCTACAGTCCACGGCGTCGCAAGAGTCAGACATGATTTAAAGAGTAAACAATAACAACAAAATTATAACTCCCTTGACATAGTTTGGTGATCTTTGAACTTCCTTCACTTTAACTCAGTATTTCTTCAAGTTCTACCCATGTACCCATTTTAACTAACACCTGTAACAAATTTTAGAATCTGTATCTGTTAAACTATTTTTATTAATCACTATTTTGTCATGTGATGATTAAATAAACCACATTTGACATTTGCATCTAACTTATAGAAAAAGGCTTTTATAGCAGTGAGCTTTCCACATCTCCAGGTCTTCTGAGTAGGGGACCGGGATGGGAAGAAAGAGTGAAAGACCAGAACTATGCTTAAGCAGAGTTGCCCTGCACTGGTTTTCAAGTGATTGCCTTCCTGGAGAGCCAGCAGTCTTCTTTTTTTTTTTAAGGAAAGATTTTTTAAATTTAATTTTATTTTTACTTATTTAGCCATGTCATTTTTTAGCTGCAGTGTGTGGGCTTAGTTGCCCTGAGACATGTGAGTTCTTAGTTCCCAGACTAGGGATCAAACCCATGTCCCCTTCATTTGAAAGCAGTTCTTAACCACGGGATAGCCAGGGAGGTCCCCTAGCAGCCTTCTTTAGAGTCCTTTAAACTAATAGCAAATGACCCCCTGCCCTTGAGTAGCCTCCCCACCAGACTGACACAGTGCCTGAAACCTCACTATCAGTCTGATGTGGGATTCGGGTATTGTGCTCTAAAAACCCGATGCAGGAAAGATGCACTTTCTCTTAGTCTCATAGATTATAAAATGCCTCTTCAATCCTTCTCTCTTCCTGTATAAATCCTTCCCCATTTCACCCACTGAGTAAGACATATTCCTGTGGAAGAGTTCAGTCAGTCTTGTTATGAAGAGCAAGAAAAAAGAAAACATCACAGCATCTCTGTGCTTCTTCATGTGAAGATGTCGTGACGTGTTTTTTTTTTTTTTTTTTTTTTTCCTCCTTTGCAGAAACCCTGATTCTGTGATGGCCCAGCTGATGAACTCCTGTGGTGGTCAGTCTCCTTGCAGATTTCCACTTTTTAATTGGAAAAAAAATATGATCACTCTGATCATAAAAGGAAGATGTCTGTTGGTTTCTCCTACAAGCATTTCCTAGCCCAGCAAAGATGCCTGGACTCACAGGGAGGGCTGGATTATAATGGAAATATCTCTCCTGAGAGGGGCAGTTATATGGACTCTTGTTGACCCCTTATTGATAGCATGACTGGCAGTCACAGCCCACCTTGATGTCCCTATGTCATGTTCAGTTCTTGGTAATATCATCATACAGACCAGTTTAGGCGTGGAAAGAAGAGGTGAAGACAATGATGGAAATTTAGTGTACACAGAGAAAAGGGCAGGAAAGACTTGACTGCAATTAGAAATATCACTGATTAGAAGACACTTGATAAAAACACGGGGTGCCCTTGGATAGGGGCCCTACAGTTGAGAACAGAGAAAAAACAAAAAGGAGGGGCCAAGACTAACTGGAGCCCCTTCCGGGTTCCTTGACAGCCCAGACCATCTTGATTGAAATATACAAATTCAGATTTTAAGACGCCCTCCATGCTGGAGTCAGATTTGCAAAGCTTCTTCTGTGAGCAGGCTTGGAAGTGACTTTATGATATCACTCCTGCAGGAGACTGGTAGAACTCTTCAGTCCAGAATTTTCATTTCTGTCCACCCTCCCTCTCTTCCTTGTGCTCTGTTTCTCATCCTGCCATCCACATTTGTGCAGCTCTGGGAAACTCAGGGCTGGATTGGGGGTGCTTTCTCATTAAAAAGAAGCCCCCAGACCATGTATCACCAAGGAGAATGAAAAAACTGAAGCCATCAGTGGTTCGGTAATCCACACTTATTGTGACTTTGTATTTTGAGCATCACCTTTTCCACTTACAAACAGTTATATTATTAAAAAGATATTTTCCGAAGATAGTAACCTTGGCAGTAGTTGTCAAGGCTAATAGTTTGACATTTCAGATCACCCACAACTAATCAACTGAACATGGCAACACATTTGAAAAACCCATTATAGGCAGAAGGCCCTGAAGTAATATGTCAACTCTCGCACTAACAGCTGTTATGTAAACGGGCTGATTTTTCTCTGCTGAATGGTCACATGGTTGAAGAAAGAGTGGCTTTGAAGGACGAGTGCATAGAGCTGGGGAAGGAGATTGTGTTATTGAATGCCATATATTTATGGGGGAAAATTCCGTATCGCTGATGATAAAAACACTCAGTCATCTCTCACAAATGCTTTTAGGGATGTTTTTCTCTTCTAAACAGAACACTCCCTGAAGGGTGTGGAGAGCTGTTACACCATTATTGCCTTCCTAGTGGGGAAATGATCTCTAGGATTCAGCATCCCAGACTGTTGTCCAAGATTTCCCTGAAAGATAAGAAGAAGAAAAAGAAGGAAAAAAAAAAAAAAAAACACCCTGCAGCCTCAGGTTTCAAAAACTCCCAAGTCCAGATGGGCAAATAAAGAAGGGAACTAATTTTGTTTCTGTAATTCCTATAGATTTTCAAGTTGTTTTTAAGTATTTGAAGAACCTCATTGTGAGGACAGTTCTTTTTATCTCCAAGCCTTAAACTAGATTTATCACTGAATGATCTTAAAGCTTTTTGTGTTTTTTGAAAAACAAAGTAAGTCCAAGAGTACTTACAAATTGCTCCAAAATGACACAGAAAGATTGAAAATAAAGGGCTGGAAAAGATATTCCGGATAAGTGCTAAGTCAAAGAGAGCTGGTAGCTGTATTCAGAGCAGACAATAGTAGAATTTAGGGTAAAAAGTGGTAATGCAGGAAAAGAGACAGGACAGATTTTTTAAAGGAAATATCCTTAAGTAAGATAAAGCATTCATAAGCCTAACTATTTTACCTCGAAGTGTATAAAGCAGAGGCTGACCCGGAAGCATGGGTAAATAAATTTACAAACTTAATGGGAGAGTGTAACCCAGGATTCAGAAGCAGAGAAATTAAAGCAGACTGAAAATTAATGCAAACAAACAGTGCCAATCCACTCAATCTAAGACATGTGCTTAGAAGTCTTGACCTTACAGGGAATATGTTTTCTTGTTTAAAACACATAATATTTAAGTGAAGAAATTCTTAACAAACCTCAGAGAACTGAGAGGTTAGAAGCTTGTTCTCTGACTAAAATGGACCTTAATTAGAAATTAGGGACTTCTCCTGAGGTCCTGTGGTTAAGACTCTGCCTTCCCTTGCAGGGGGTGTAGGTCTGATCCCTGACTGGGGAACTAAGACCTCGTACGCTGCAGGGTGCAGCCAAAAAATTAAATCACTTGCTTTTCTTAAAAAAAAAAAAAATTAATACTAAAAAGACAACCAAAGCCCCTTCCACTTTTTGGAAACTGAAAACACCCCCCTGAAAAATTCATGGGTTAAAGAAGAAACAACAGTGGAAGTTGCCCAAAAATATTTAGAGCCAAATAACTGAAACACTATAGGTCAACATATGTGTGACAGAGCTTAGTTATGCTGAAGAGACAATTTTAATCTTCAGTGCAGTGATTGGAAAATGAGAGAGTTAGTGGACACGGGGAGGACCCAGCAGAAGCCATCAGCTGAGCTGGGTAAAGGGCTCTTAGCCGAGCACGGCCGTGCCGACACCCGGCTCTTGGACTTCCCAGCCTGGAGAACCGTGAGAAAGAATACGTGTTTGTTTATAGGCTAAGAAGGAAGGAAGGAAGGGAAGGAGGGAGGGAAGGGGGATGAAAGGGAGGACAGAAAGGAAGGAGGGGTGGGGGAAGGAAGCCGTAAGTCGTATGAGAAGCGACAGCACGAAGGGAAAGAGTCCCAGGAGAAACAGCAGTTAGTAAAACAGAGGAAAACAGAGAGCGACTCATCTTTCTCTGGGAACTTTGGTTTCTGACCAATGGTTTATGATAAATTACCTTATTTAAAAGCACATATCCACTTTCTGACTTACTTCACTCTGTATGACAGACTCCATACATACATCACCTATCAAGCCTGTATGTGGGATCTGGGAAAATGGTATAGACGAACCTAGTTCCAGGGCGAGAACAGAGAAGCAGAAGTAGAGATTGGATATGTGGGCGCAGCGGGGGAGGGAGGGTTGGGTGGGATGAACTGGGAGATTTGGACCGACGTATACACACGACCCTGTGGAAACAGAGAGCTGGTGGAAGCTGCTGTATAGCACAGGGCGCTCAGCTCGGTGCTCTGTGATGACCCAGAGGGGTGGGATGGCATCGGTTGGTGGGGGAGGTTCAAGAGGAAGCGGGTATAGGTGCACATATAGCTGATTCGCTTCGTTGTACAGTGGAAAGTAACACAACGTTGAAAAGCAATTATACACTACAATAAAAAACACCACATATATTCAAACCACTAATGGTGTGTCTTTGCCAAATGGACAGCATTTCAGTTTGTTCAATCAGAAATAAGTTGTGCTAAGCCCATGCTGTAGGCAGACCGCCTCTCACCTGTCATGATGTCAGGATCTCAGATAAAGGTGGAGGAAAGGAAAGCTCTGTTACTGGGCAGTTTTGCTCATATGGGTCCAGCCGGGAAAGCCCTAGTTGCCATATTTGGTGGCCTAGGATGTGACAGCCATCACCACTGTTAGCATCGGAACGTTCCTTGTTCATCACTGAACATTCTTCATGTCAGCAAGGCACTCAGTCTGATCAAGACCATCTCGCACAGTTTTCTGGTCCTTGGAAACAGACTTTAACATCACAGACTTCACTTGAGGGCTTCCTTGGTGCTGTTGAACCAAAGGTGGGAGTTCTTTGCCACGCCATTCATCGGACCACTGTTTTGATTATTCTGGCCAGCCCCCGTGCTCAATCTGAGAGCCTGAATTTTGTGCCCAATTAAACACATAATTAAGAACTCATAAAGGCACATCCATTATCAAATCGGGTTTTTTCACACCCTGTGCTCGCTTAGAAAACCTCTCCAAGCTGATGAACGAACCTCAGCCCAGTTGTCATTCCAGCGGTGCTCTGGGGCTCTGTTTGCAGCGAAAAGGTTTACAAGTCTGAACAGAATCCAAATTAGCTCAGTTCCTACGGACTGATTGAAAAACCAGGGAAGTCAGGACTGATTTTCTGAATTAATAGCCTTTCTTACAGCTTTGGAAATCTCCTTAAATTCAAGTCAGGTCAGAAGTGCCTCTTGGGTCGGGAGGAGAAAATAGACAGGACACAAAGTAGAATCTTCTCCAGTGCCACGATTTTTTCCTTGGTTGCCATTTTCCTATTTAAATATGTTCTACTTATATAATATACAGAATATAGAGTGAAATAAATTGAACTTTCACATTTGGTCACAGTAAAAAGGTGTTCCTTAAAAAATCTGGCAGAGAAATTAGTAAAGCTCAAAGAGTTAGAAAAAGATCGTCCAAACTACCTGTTATTTTTGCAAACACGACGATGAAGATCTGACTCCATGATAAGCAAATAGGGGCAGGAAGAGACCATGTCATCTGCATCCAAGAGTAAGATGTGTACATCTCTGTACATCTGTGTACATAGAGATGCTGGAAAAATTCAGAGACTTGTATTTATGCTGGAAGTTCTGGTTCACCTGGGGCTCAGCACTGGCATCTCTAGTCCCTCCTCTCAAACTCGATCACCTTTGTTAAGTATTTTACATCCTGTGTTTTGGTGGAGGGTCGAGGGTCCATGGTAAGAAGCAGCTGAGTAAGGAAAAGTCCTGTTCTCTGCCCTCTGCTGCTGCTGCTGCTGCTAAGTCGCTTCAGTCGTGTCCGACTCTGTGCGACCCCATAGACGGCAGCCCACCAGGCTCCCCCGTCCCTGGGATTCTCCAGGCAAGAACACTGGAGTGGGTGGCCATTTCCTTCTCCAATGCAGGAAAGTGAAAAGTGAAGGTGAAGTCACCCAGTCATGTCCGACTCTTCGCAACCCCATGGACTACAGCCTACCAGGCTCCTCCATCCATGGGATTTTCCAGGCAAGAGTACTGGAGCGGGGTGCCATTGCCTTCTCCTCCATATCTTTGAATCATCTTCAATTTCTTTTATTAATGTTTTATAGTTCTCAGCCTAATAAGTCTCCCATTTCCTTGGTGAAGTATATTTCCAACTACTTTTTTTAATGTGATTTTAAAAGGTAGCATGCCCCCAGTTTGGCTTTTAAGTCACTAAACGAAAAGAGTAGCTCTTACTTCAGCTTTCAGTTGCTCTCCGCCAGTCATGGCTTCTAGTTGCTCCATTGCCATTTCTTCCGTAATTTCTATTCCTGCCATTTTTTGTACCGCTTCCTTCAGTATAAGCAGGTCAAAACTGACGGTGTCCCAGAGAAACAAGCTGCCATGTTCCTTGGTAGGTCAAGACCGGTCTGCTTCCAAAACCCGAACAAGGAACTACAAGCTTATTCTGTTTGGAAAACAGAGGCTCTGGGTGTCTCTTACTTGAAAAAATATAATCAAGGAGCCTCAGAATTTGAAGCCATTCTACATCATCTTCTCTCAGCCATTCTTCTTCTTCTTCTTCTTTTTTTTTTTTTTTGAGGATTTTTTTTTTTTCCTGGTTCTTTCTTGTTTTGTTTGTTTTTCGGCCACTCCTTATGACATGTGGAATCATAGTTCCCTGACCAGGGATTGAATCTGCATCCGCTGCACTGCAAGACAGATTCTTAACTGCTGGACCACCAGGGAAGTCCCTGAACAACGATCTTAAGGATAAACTGAGGAGCAAATATATTATTGGCAAAGAGGACAGTTAGGGAGAAACCATGATAACCTAGCACACAATATGATGTGCTGATCTAAGAAAGTGACTGGGGTGTAATGACAGGGCAGAATCAGGGGATCTTGGAGGTTCAAGTCCCCACTCCTGAGTAGCTTTGAAGCTGAAGGAGAAGGCTCTTGCATCACCCTGAGGTTCTGGCATTCATGCTGGCTGGTAACCTCACAATGTCAGGTTAGATCAATATTCATTTCCTGACCAATAAAGGCAAAACTCAGACCTTCTCAAATCACCTTCCACTCGGTCCCTTTCCAGTCTAGCTTTTGTCCAGTAGATTTGGTCACTGGTATGAGATATGTTTGGGTCCCGTTTCCCACTGAACTAACAGGAACTCCTTGGCTTATAGGAAATGGTTATTTATAATAGACTAAATCAAGGACCAGTTGTTTTGGGGGTCTGTGTGTGTGTGTGTGTTTAATAGCAGGCTTAATTGTAATAACGTTTATACCACATAATATAGTGCACAGAGGTTGTAATTTTCCTATCATCTAAATTGCAGGCTGAAATTGTGTTAAGGAAGGACCGTAGAGAGTGAATTACTGCTTTCAAAATGACTACTTTTAACCGACAATATGACCGGCAGATGAATGCCCAGGATGGGAGGACATTCTGTATTTGACGTTAGTTGGTCATACCCCAGGATTTTTAAGTGTAGCTAGTGCAGATCATTTGCATTTAAAATTTATAACTGGCACCTGGTGTCCCCAGAAAATCATTCTTTCTACTTAATATTGTATCACCTTTGGAAAACACTTAGTGATTTTGAAGATGTCATTCAGACAGTTTGACCTGTCAATTTCTTTTAGACTTTCCTGCTGGCTGGGCCCTGGGGTTGGTTGTAACAACCCAGAACTGGAATGCAAATTTAAAAGGACACAGTTGACTTCTTGCACATAGTGAAATAAGCAAGTGAAAATTCAGCATCTTAAACTCCCGAGATATTTTTGTGCTTATTAAACACCGTGACGATGAGAAACTGGTCTCCCTGGGAATAGACTTGGGCTTTGCAAAGGTGGGAGCTGAATTCAAATCCTGCTTCCCCGTCGATTTTACCAGCCGCTAAATGACCTCAGCAAGAAGGCAAGCTGTCGGAGCCTCAGTTTCTCCCTCTGCAACATGGGTATAATAATAACTCTAACCTTGGAGGTTTGTGGGAAGACCTAGGAGGTAGTATCTAAAAATGAGGCCAAGGCAAGTCCTCAGGGTGAGGGGATGCTCTCAGCCTGTATAGTTCTGGAGGATGGTTCCGTTTGGAATAGGAAGTGAGATAACCATAACATCCCAGGAAATCTTTGCTGTCAGAGACTTCCAGAGACTTCTCTGCCAAAATGGATCAGAAAGATAAAGAGGAGGCTCCAGAAAGAACAAGAGGCCCAGTGCCTTTTACCACCTCTTTGCTGGCTCTGTGTCATCATTCCCAGGCTTCCACCTCAGAACCTGGGGACCAGGGGGCCTTTTCTGACCCTTCCAACTGTGTTGGGAAAACTAGTGACCAGCTGTGGCCACCAGATCAGACGTACAGGCTCTGACAGACTGGACGTAACAGAGTCTGCAGGAAACTCTGTCATTTCTGAGCCACACACCAGGCCACCCCTCCCCACAAACGACTACACACTTGAACTTGGCTTTTAGCCACCAGCTCGTGGACTTAAGCTCAGGCCTGAGTAGGAACAGCGCAGTGGTGAGGGCCAAGCCCACAGGTCCCTTGGAAATTGGACACAGCCTTGCTGAGTGTGCTGGGCACTGGGTTTGTCTGCGATGAGGAAGGTGCAGAGGAAAGCTGCCAAGGTTTGTCTCCCTGTACCTCGCTGCCTTCCTTTCTCTTACCCATCCTGGCTCCAAAGAGTCCTTCTCAAGATGAAACTTTTGATCAGTGATGCTCTGAAAACTGAATAGTTTGGGGAAAAATTAAAATTAGATTCATACTTCGCGCTATGCACAAGAAAAATATCCCAAAGCATTAGAGATCTGAATGTAAAAAAAAAAAAAAATTCGGTGAATTCCTGTATAATCTGCAATTTTATTTCTTTTGTTATTGGAGTAGAATCGCTTTACAATGCTGCGTTAGCTTCTGCTGTACAACAAAGTGAATCACTTCCCACTGCCCACCCCTGCCGTTGCATTCCTCCAGGTCATCACAGAGCACCGAACTGAACTCCTTGTGCTATACAGCAGCTTCCCACTAGCTGTCTATTAACCTGCAATTTAAAAAAGGCTAATTGTGGTTCATAATCCAAAGGTGATAAAGGAAAAGACTGACAAGTGTGACTGCATAAAGGAAATGCCTACGTTTACCTTCTGCCTAGCAGAATGCCCCAGAAGCAAAATCAAAGACACGTGATAAACCGGGAGAAAATATTTTCAACGTGTATCACAGACGAAGGGCTGATATCTCTAATAGAGGGAGGCTTCTTCACACATGGAGGGAAAAAGAGCAGAAATTGAACAGAAAAATGGACAAAAGACATGAACAAACAACTCACAACAAGAGGATATAAAAACAGCCCTTAAATGTGAGATGAGAGGCTCAACATTATTCATACAAAGAGAAACGCAAGTTAAAATGACGCTGACCCTGTTTCTCATCTATGAAATTGGAAAGCATTAAAAAGCTCCATGGCACGCTTTGTTAATGAGACTGTTGGGGGGAAATAGATGCTCTTAGACACACCAGGGCGAATCCAAATCGCTGCCACTGTGGAGAAAGGGAACTTGGCCACAGCAAACAGAACTACACAGGCACTTGCCTTGGACCTAGCAACACCAGTTCAAGGGACTTCCACTACAGGTACACTTTGAACAATGCAAAAACACACGTGCTTGAGATTATTCATTGCAGCTTTGTTTATCATTGCAAAGTGTTGAAACCTTTCTGGGGGCCCAGTCACAGGAGAGTATTTGAATACAGGATGTACATGGAGTGCGCAGTGGAGCAGCTATAAGAAGCGTGGAGGAAGAGGCCTGTGGCCTGCCAAGGAGCAATTTCTAGGCTACACTGTCAAGCGAAGAAATGAGGAACGGAATCTCCTGAGTGCCCGCAGCCTCACCCTTTCAGTGTAAGAAAGAACAGAAAATAAGAAAACGTGCATTTATGGGCAAATAAATGCCTTTTTTTTTTTCCGCAAAAAGAAATATAGGGCAGGTAAACCAGAAACTACAGGGAACAGGTTAGAACAGGGTGGAGAGACAGGAGGGTGAGATTGGACAGGTGAGGATGGGGGTGTTCTTTTCCTAGAACACCTTTGACTGTAGATTTGACTTTGGAACCAGATGGATTTTCTTTTTTTAAAAATTTATTTTTACTGAAGTGTAGTTGATTTATAGTGTGTTCATTTCTGCTATACATGAAAGTGTTCGGGTTTATGTATATACATGCATTTCTTTTCATATTCTCTTCCATTATACTTTATCCCAGGATATTGAATATCCTTCCCTGTGTTCTTCAGTGGGACCTTGTTTACCTGTCCTATATATAATGGTTTGCATCTGCTAACCCCAACGGAGAAGGCAATGGCACCCCACTCCAGTACTCTTGCCTGGAAAATCCCATGGATGCAGGAGCCGGGTAGACTGCAGTCCATGGGGTCGCTCAGAGTTGGATATGACTCAGCGGCTTCACTTTCATTTTTCACTTTCATGCATTGGAAAAGGAAATGGCAACCCATTCCAGTATTCTTGCTTGGTGAATGAATCCCAGGGACAGCGGATCCTGGTGGGCTGCCGTCTATGGGATCAAACAGAGTCGGACACGACTGAAGCAACTTAGTAGCAGCAGCAGCTGCCCCAAACTCCCTCTCCTTCCCTCTCCTAGCCCCTGGCCCCCTTGACAACCAAAAGTCTTGAATCATGTTAATTTTCACAGACTCAGAAAAAAAATATTAAGTGAACAATACGGAAAAACTGTAAAATGAAATTGTAGGGAAGGAAAGTGTTTCTTCATTCCTTCTTTGTTCTTTGGCCTAATAATTAAGTTGACACAAGACAGAGTAATAGGCAAAGGAAAGTCACGTTAATTTCATATGTACAGGCATCCATAGAAATAAAAGACTCAAAGAAATGGTCCAAAAAGGCAGCTTTTATATCTTTCATACATAGAAACAATACATTTGTGAGGAACTGACCAGACAGAGACGTGCAGGTTCGAGTAGTAAATTAGTGAAGCAGTAACAAGGTTAGTTTCTGTAGCCCTCTGGTCCCTGCATCCCCATCGTTGGTCGTAAGCAGGTCTCTCCACCTCCTGCTACAGGGAGGGAACCTGTCACCTTGGAGAGTTGTTTTCCACTTTCAAGGGACAGAGGAGGCTCAGCGTGTCCTTCCCGCACCAGCTGCTTCATAAGTAACTTTAATTCAAAGTAATCAACATGCCAAGGTGGCCTGCCCTGGACCCTATCAAAATATCAACAGAAATGAGTGAACTTAACAGTATTTCACGAGTAGCGTAACCATCAAGGAGGAAAGTGTTGGTCTGAATTGTATTTTTTTTCGAGAAGCCTCCACAGCCCAGGAGATGCTTCTGTGTAGAAAGAGCTCTGGTGGAGAGGAGGGGACACGGTAGAATGGATGTTTGAAATGATCCTGCAAAGCTCTTGTAGCACTTGTTTTTTTTCATGGGTTCTCCACGAAGGAGCAATCTGAAGTGAATTTGGTTTTAGGATAATGACCATGAGGGTAAAGATCACAGCTGACATTTGGTGGCTGAAGGTGAATGATATCATATATATATATATACATACACATATATATATGGCTTCCCTGGTGGCTCAGATGGGAAAGAATCTGTCTGCCGGGCAGGAGACCTAGGTTCGACCCCTGGGTTGGGAAAATCCCCTGGAGAAGGGAATGGTTACTCACTCCAGTATTCCAATATTCTTGCCTAGATCCCATGGACAGAGGAGCCTGGGTGGCTTACAGTCCATGGAGTTTCAAAGAGTCAGAAATGACTGAGTGACTAATACCCCCCCCACATATATATGTATATACATACATTTGCTTCCCAGGCGGCTCAGCAGTAAAGAATCTGCTTGCAGAGCAGGAGATGCAGGAGACATGGGTTCTATCTCTGGTTTGGGAAGATCCCTTGGAAAAGGGAATGACTACCCACTCCAGTATTCCAGCCTGAAGAATTCCATGGACAGAGGAGCCTGGTGGGCTACAGTCCATGGGGTAACAAAGGGTCAGACAGGACTTAGCACAACCATGGCCTTGGAGACTAGCAGATACACACTACTACATGTGAAATAGATAAATAGCAAGCACTTACTCTATAACACAGGGAACTATATTCAGTATCTTATAATAACCTGTAATGGAAAAGAATCTGAAAAAGAATGCATATCTATTTGTGTAGCTGAATCACTTTGCTGTATGCCTGAAACATTGTAAATCAACTACACTTCAATTAAATAAATAAATAAAATTTAAAAACAAAAAAATACATGAGAAGCAAAAATATCCAAACGGGCCCCCACTAGAGTATCATGTGGTTTTCCCTTATCTTCCGAGCAGAATTCCTCCAACAGACATGTACTGAGTGCCTCGTGTGTACCAGGCATTTTGTTTTAGAAGAACAAGGGACAAGACCCACCTACAGGCAGACAGTGAATCAGAAGCCAATCAGATAATATAAATCCAAAGAGGAAAGGATGCCTCCAAGACCACAAAGTGGGTTAGGAACTAACTACTTGTACCAAGACAGTCAGAAGTCCTCTTCAAAGAAAAGGCATTTGAGTTGAGATCTGAGCCAGCAGAGGAGTAAGCGCCATGCGATGAAGGGAGGAAAAGAGCCAGCTGAGGAAGCAGCCTGTGCAAGGGTCCTGGGGCAGGACCGGGCCTGGAGGGTTTAAGAGCTGGAAGGAGGGCTGTGTGGCCAGAGCAAAATGAACACAGTGGAGTGAGCACTGAGCAGGTACATCATCACCAAACAGTGAAGCCGCACTCTTCAGAGATAACCAAATTATATTCCAGCTCCCTGGAGCTGAAAATGGGGTTTCAAGAAAATTCCTGCTCCCAAGATAAAGGTTGAAAGAGATTTAATGAAAACCTTTACTCCTCTCCTTATCTGTCCAGGTTTAGCTGAGTCCTCGGAGTTGTCAGGCAAGGAGGGGAAGAGAACCTAATGTTTTAAAGTCACCAGGGCTCTATGAAGGGGGATGTGGCTTTGCTGAGTCACAGGAAGGCTGCTCCTGGTTCATGAAAATCTCAACATTTCCTTACGAAATAATGATGTAAAGCACAGGTGGCTCTCTGCTGGGAGAAGCTTCCTGCGACTCCACACGGCAGAGCGAAGAGGCCCAGGCAACAGGCCAGTTTCATGGTCTGAGCCACTGAGAAGACCCTGACCTAACCTGGGAGAGTGAGGCTCTTTAGCGCAAGTTCAGGGGCGGAAGGGTTTCACTTTTAAGGTTCTGTCCAGTTGGATCATCCAAGTGAGGACAGTGTGGCGTGGGCAGGGTAGGGACGAGTTGCGGTCCCATCCGCCACCATCCGATGCCCCAGGTGGGAAGGCCGGATCCTCTGATGTTGTCATCCTTGAGGCTGGACCAGAGCTATCAGACCCCAGGGTCAATTCCAACGTGAGCTTCCTTTCTCCTTATGATCAGAACCTGTGTGGGCCCTGAGATGCTCAAAGGACGTGGGAGGGTAGCGGAGCAGGGCTGAGGGCCGATACTGGTATCCTGCACGGGTGTCATTCCGCAGAGGGTCACGAGGCTGGGCTTGTATTTAGTAATGGGCAATGATCCCGTTAGGTATGTGAAAGGACCATGGCCAAGACACTCAGCCTGCCAGGTGATATCCCCCAAGCCCAGCCTCCTGTGTGTGGCCTTACACGGGCCGTGAACTTGATGAGCAGACATCAGTGCCCATAATACACAAAACAACATTAAACACGGGCCTCTCTGGACCATGGGAATGGATGTGGCTGGGGGGAGTCTCCCACTAGAGCCGGGACAGTCCCGCAGGCAGGGCCCTCACACGGCTGGCTGGCCACAACATCACAGCTGGCTGCTAGCACCCCCCACCCAGCCAGGTGGTCAAGATGAGCTGGCCTTTTAACTTCCTAGGTTTTCAAAGGGGAAGAGAGAGATTTAAAAAAATAAAAAGCCCTCCTATTTCTTCAGTAGGAGAGAAAGTAAGAAAATGCCATTGAGCTACAGAAAGAAGGAGATTAAGTAGCAAAGAAAGTGACAAACTGATCACAGGAAACCCTTGCAGTGGTGGTAACCCTCAATGTACCAGAACAAATATGAAGGCTTTTGTTCTTGAATTTAGATTAATATGGTGTCAGGCAGGCAACCAAAATGGAAGATGGTCTGGCCAGGTGTCTCGGGATGCTCAGAGACAGTGAATTGACTGGGTTCCTTGAGGCCCCAGGAAAACTGCAGCTTTCAGGAATGTCTACGAAAAACAGCCATGGCCTCTGTATTCAGAGATCACGGTGGTTGGAGGCTGAATGGGGAAATTATTCGATATCAGAGACGTGAGGCCGTCTGCCCTGTATTTCTTCTCACTGTATCACATACCTCAGGGTCACCTTGGTTCCGTGGACGCTGTTTAACATTCAAACATCATAAAAGTTTGGTATTTTTAATATCCATCTCATTCGGAAACTCTGATTTTTATCAGCGTGTATTCAGACTTCCTTTTATAGGGCCATTGTCCACCATTCTCGGAGCAACAGGAAGTTGGCTCTAGGGGGCCATCATAATGGGTAGACTTGTTTGATTTGGACAAACTGAATGATTTATCAAGACCCAAGGAAAGGACGAGATAAATCAAGAATTGCCTGGGTGGGATGTATTCCTGGCCACTTGTAAGCTATGTTTCTGAACCTGCCTCTCCCAGCCCAGCTGTTGTTTAGCCGATGCCAATTTTGCCCCAATTGAATCAATTTTGAAATCTCAACACCCCTTCCTAGCACCCCTCCCTTCACTACTGCAACAGTCAGTAATTCTGTTTCCGACCCAGACAGCCCACAGAATTTCCTCTGCCAAATGTCTTTACCACTTTCCAAATGCTGTGCTTAGTTGTGTCTGACCCTATGGACTGTAGCCTGCCAAGCTTCTCTGTCCATGGAACTCTCCAGGCAAGAATACTGGAGTGGGTTGCCATGCTCTCCTTCAGGGGATCTTCCCAACCCAGGAATCAAAACCAGGTCTCCCACATTGCAGGGGAATTCTTTACTGTCTGAGCCACCTTGGAAGCCCAAGAATACTGGGGTGGGTAGCTTATCCCTTCTCCAGGGGAATTCCCAACCCAGGAATCAAACCAGGGTCTCTTGCATTGCAGGCAGATTCTTTCCCAGCTGAGCTACCAGGAAAGCCCTAGAGCCCCACACATTTCCTCCCAGGAGTCTGCAAAATGGGTGTGGAGTTCATAGAGCATGTCTGCAGTGAAACTGTGGAGAGGGAGGGACCTGCTCTTGACGGGAGGTACGGGGGGTGTGTTCTGATAAGGAGATGCGGGTCAGGGAGCAATCACCAAGCACACTGTTCCTTATGTGATGTGTCTTTAAAAGAATGGCACCCATCCCTTGGCAGAGACCAGAGCAGTGCTGGTGATGGGGGAGCCTGAGGGGGTGTGGAGACTTGGCAGGGGCTCGGCTGGAGTTATCGGCCGTGACGCAGTGACATGTCTCCAGTGTTGTACTTTCGGGGCCACATGTCATCCAGTCAGGATGACTGACAGCCTTATTCTACGATTCACATGGCAGCTGGGGCTTTGTCCTGACAGCCAGTGGATGGTCCCCCTCCAAGACTGGCAGCTGCCAGGAGCCCAGGGGCCCTGCAGCGCTCTGAGTGTTACCGTGTCACTTCAGAAACACCTCGCTCCAGGTCTCACCTTGGGTCCCCAAGAATCTCCTCCTGGTTCAAAAAGAAAAACAGGATGTGCAGGGTCACCCCTCTCCCCTAGTTTTTTTTATTATTATTTATCAAAGATTAAAATTGTACAATACAGAGAGGTATAAAACAGATTACAATGATTGGAGGACAGTTGCTCTACAATACTGTGTTGGCCTCTGCCACACATCAACATGAATCAGCGCAGGTATACATGTGACCCCTCCCTTCTGAACACCCCTCCCATCTCCTACGCCGTCCTGCCCCTCCAGGAGGTCACAGAGCACTGGGTTGAGCTCCCTGTTTCACACAGCAAATTCTCACTTGCTGTTGTTTTGCATATGGTAATGTATATATTTCCATGCTGTTCTCTCAGTTCGTCCCACTCTCTCCATCCGTATCCACTGGTCTGTTCTCTGTGTCTGAACCCAGAGCTTGCTACACAAAGTAGTGTATATTAATGCATATTAATGCATATTGATGCATGCATATGGAATCTAGAAAGACGGTACTGATGATTTCTTTTAGTTTTTGCTTCGAGTTCTTTTTTCCCAAAGCTCGGGCTGGTGAAACAACAGAAATGAATCTTCTCACAGCTCTGGAGGCTGGATGTCCAAGATCAAGGTATCAGCAAGGTTGGCAGCTCAGGCGTGTCCAATGCTTTGTGACCCTTTGAACTGTAGCCTTCTAGGCTCCTCTGCCCATGGGATTCTCCAGGTAAGAATACTGGAGTGTTGCTATGCCCTTCTCCAGGAGATCTCCCCAACCCAGGGATCGAACCTGTGTCTCTTATGTCTCCTGCACTGGCAGGAGGTTTCTTTACCACTAGCTTCACCTGAGAAGGGCTTCAGTACATACATCTGGGCTGAGGGTGGGGGTAAGGGGACAGACACAGTTCCATCCGTAACAGACCTTCTTAAACAAAAGTTTGGAGCAGGCATACCCTGGCAATTCTGGAAGAATTAAGGGTAGTTTCCTCTTCTTCACCCCAAATAATTGCCTCATTGGTTTCTGCTTTGATGAATCAGAATTGTATTTATAATAAGGCTTTCAAATTTGCTGGGGAAATTGCCACATGAACTGCTAAAAATGGCAGGTTTTTGAAAAGCACTGGGGACTCTGTAGGGTACAGTCATAATGGGTGTACGTTTTTCTACATTTGTCAAAATCCACAGGATGTGCAGCTCAAAGAGTGAGCAGACTTTAGTTAATAGTATCGGAGAAGGAAATGGCAACCCACTCCAGTACTCTTGCCTGGAAAATCCCATGGATAGAGAAGTCTGGTAGGCTACAGTCTGCACTCCATGGGATTGCAGAGACTCAGACACGACTGAGCGACTTCACTTTCACTTTTCATTAGATCATCACACAAGTTATGATAATAGGAGAAATGATAGAAGGGAGAGGGCTACTGGAACTCTGTGCTTTCGGAAGTATATATATATATATTTTTTTTTTTCTATAAGCTTGCTAAATTTCTGTAAAGATTCTGTAAACCTGTCTTTAAAATTAAATCTATTACTTTTACAAAATAATTTTATTTATTTATGTCTGTGCTGAGTCTTCATTGCTGCATGGGCTTTTCTTTTAGTTGCGCTGAACAGGGGGCTACTCTCATATTGCAGTGTTCAGGCTTCTCTTGTTTCGGAGCACAGGCTCCAGGCTCTCAGGCTTCGGCAGTTGCTTTCTGGCATATGGGGTCTTCCCTGATCAGGGATGGAACCCATGTCTCTAGCATTAGCAGATGGATTCTTTACCACTGAGCCACCAGGGAAGCCCCTAAAAATAAATCTATTAATTTAAAAGCACTGGACCTAATGGTCCATAGGTTAAGACTCCAAATTTCCATTGCAAGGGGCACAGGTTCAGTCCCTGGTTGCGGAACTAAGATCCTGCATGTTACACAGCAATGCCAAAAATTTTAAAAATTCATTCATTAAAAAATACAAGCAAAGAAACAAAGAGTATGGGGTTGAATTGCAGCCCAGGTGGAGCATTTGCTTGTAATTTGTAGCCAAAAGTACGGTGCACACTATTCTGAACTGCCCGTAATCTGCCCCCAACCCTCACATTCCCCATCCCTTACCTGCCCACCCTGTGACCTCTCCTCTTGGCTGGGGCTTTCTCTGGCCCACAGTGGGGGACAAACAGAAGAACTGGGGAGCCAGTGCCCTTTCGCTGGGAGCAGCCCTCAAGTAATGGCTGAGAGATGTTGGTGGAGGGATGCCAGCTACCTGTCCTCCAGTCGGGGGCTCCATGAGCTCTGCTCTGTCCCCCAGGGCCCTGGGGGATGAAGTCCCATTGCCACCATGGGGATTTTCTCATTAAAGCCCTTCCCTTTTGTTGACTCCTTCCCTTTCCTTGATTCTCATCCTCACAATCTCCTGATGCTTTGTAAATTCGCTGGTGATGGGGGTCTCCTACACCTATCAGTGTTTACGAGCAAGGCTGACCCAGGTGAGCACTTCTGATCCACAGATCCCATCTCCCATCATATGTGACGGAGACCAGGAGCTGACTAGACCGGTATCCTCAGACACAGGGCACCCATTCCCCTCCTATCACATACTCATTCACTGGGTTGGGCTTCACAGGTGGCTCAGCACTCTCTCTGCAGTGCAAGAGACCCAGGTTCAATCTCTGGGTCAGGAAGGTCCCCTGGAGAAGGGAATGGCAACCCACTCCAGTATTCTTGCCTGGCAAATCCCATGGACAGCGGAGCCTGGTGGGCTACAGTCCACAGGGTCGCAAAGAGTAGAACACGACTAAGTGACTAAACTACCACCACAGGTTTTTTAGGGCAGAGTCGTTAAAAATCCTTGTTTCTTAAGAGTGATCAGGTTTACAATGTAGGAAAACTGCACACCTACTTTATAGGTTATTTTTGAGCTACAGAAAGAAAGACACTCAAGGGTTGTGTTACCTGCATGACCCTGTTCTTTTCACCAAACCATTGGTAAAACCACTGTAACACCAGAGGTGAAACTGAATAAGCAGCAGAGCGTCGTCAGGACACAAATTTCCAAGGGGCACAACAGTTGGCAAAACGGACTGCAAATTCTAAAATAGACACTAGAAAAATAACTAGAGGCGACAGTAAGTGTCTAGGAAGACAGTCTTCAAGATGAGGCCCTGATCATCTAAAGTGTCTCCTAGCCAGCTTTGGGAACTGAGAAATCAAAAAGTGAAAGTGTTAGTCACTTGGTCATGTCTGACTCTTTGTGACCCCTATGGACTGTAGCCTGCCAGCCTCCTTTGTCCATGGAATTCTCCAGGCAAAAATACTGGAGTGGGTAGCCATTCTCTTCTCCAGGGGATCTTCCCAACCCAGGGATCAAACTTGGGGCTCCTATACTGCAGGCAAATTCTTCACCATCTGAGCCACCAGGGAGTCCCCTTTGGGGAGCTGAGGGACGTGGGCATATAAGTTGTTCCTTATTTTACTACTTTGGTTGCTACTGGAAGCTCCACTGGATTAAGCTGCTGAAATATGAGGATGGTTTGTTGCAGCAGAGAGAGTCCCCTAACTGAGACAGGGCTATGGATCTACTTTCAAAAAGGACCCTCTGCTTCATAAGAGGAATCACACCAGGATGGTCTTTCACAAGTGTGACATGATGCCATTTATTACAAACTGATTCAGAGCTTCATTAGTGGTGATGGCACATCAGGGCCACACTCATTTTGGGTCCTCAGCAAAATGCATGTACTAAATAAAGTCCAAGGTCAAAACCTTTGTAGCTAATTCTGATGGCTCTCAGAATCTCCCAATATTAGCTGCAAATAAATCCTAAGTCTGTACTGTTTTCCTGTCTATGTTGAGTCCACTTTGTTCTCTTAGATGAAATACAGTTCTCCTGTTTGTCACTTTATCATTGGACTCCCCCTATAAGCAGTCTTTGAACTCAACACAAAGCAATAAAATGAATCCCATGCTAATTCTATTTTCTTCATGACAATAAACATACTTCAAGAAAGTCCATCTTTGAGTGGCTTCCGTTGAATTCAGAGCAGTTGACATTTTGACCAGTGAAGTACTTTTAACTTCAATTTTTTTTACTGGTTAGATAGTTTCCACTCAATGTGGTTCTTGAGGTTTATAACCACTTTTCTGTTGGACTGTGAGCTCTGGGAGGCCAGCAACCATGGTCTTCTCTGCTTCAGCCCTAGATTGTGGCTCAGAGCCCCAAGTAATTGATGGTCTATAAATTGTCATTGAATATAAGAATACTTCAACCAGAGGACTCTTTGCATTTTACTTTGGGGAGTGTGTGTGTGTGTGTGTGTGTGTGTGTGTGTGTGTATGACACATATATGCTAGTTTAGCTCACCTGTGGAGTATATCTGAACATATGTCAGAAATAGTAAAGATTCAGTTGAGCATCCTGGTTTGACAGAGTTGCTATTCTGGTTCAGTGATTCATCTTTGTTCTCAGGTCATGGAATGAGGATTGGTTGCACGAAGCCTGGGTTTAGAGCTTGAAAGAATCAATCAGCTCCCCTTAGGGACAAGGGTAGATCTCGAAGCTTTGGAGAAAGTGGGAGCCTACCACCTAGGAGCAGGAAATACTCACCTTGAAAATACATGTTGCCCAAAGCCAGTCTTTCCAAGAAGTTGCTTTTAGCAGTTACAAGAATCCACTAGACTAGAAAATCCAGGAAAGGAAAGATCCACATTCCAAGAACAAGCTGGGGAAGCTGGGAATGCTGCCGCTTCTCTCCAATTAGGAAAAGAAGCAACAAAACGTCATTGGCTCAGCAGGAGAAGCAAGGAGAGGAGAGAGATCTGCCACCCTCATTGCGAAGGGGCCACAGATGTGGCCGTGTGGCTCTCGCCTCCACTTTAATTCCATTTGAGCCTCGTGGCTCCGACTGCTGGGAGCTCAGGCCCTCTGTGTGTGGTACACAGCCACATAGGAAACCCGAGTGGGGTGAGCACTTAGATTAATTAGGTTTCGATGAGGATACACTTTTGCAGACTTCAAGGGGAAGAGAGACTAGGGAGGCTATATAGCAGAAAACCTCAGATGATATTGGCATGAGCGTACGGAACTACATTCACAGATACCTTCATGTGGGTTAAGGTCAGCCTCTGCTGAACCATTTGGCACTTTTTTGTGTGCAAAATTAAGGAAGAGGATGACCTGAAAATTCCCTTCCCACTCATGAATTTTTTATTTAAGCAAATCTGGAAGCATGGATAATCCACTCAAAGAAATCTTAAATATTCTGAAGTTTCCTTTTTTTAGTGCTATAATTGGAAAAGGGAGGTTTTCCCAGGCAGCACAGGGGTAAAGAATCTGCCTGTCAATGCAGGAGATGCAAGAGAAGTGTTCTGTTCCTGTGTTGCAAAGATCCCCTGAAGTAGGAAATGGCAACTGGCTCCAGTACTCTTGCCTAGAAAATCCCTTGGACAGAGGAGCCTGGCACGCTACAGCCCAAGGGGCCGCCAAGAGTCAGACGCAACTGAGCAACCGAGCATTCAGAAACACACAAGCTGAAAGGCAAGATGCGGGTCTATTCTTCTCACGAAAAGACTTCTGCACATTTCCACAGCCAGAAGCTCATTCCGGGCACCAAGGTCCACTCCCCACAACTCACTCTGGAAATCTGGCAATGGCTTTGGTTCTAAATCCAGACCAATGTCTCTTGAAAGAGAAGCCTATCCTGGAAAAGCCAACGCACTTCATGACATTGTGGTGCAACAAGGATTCCTATTGGGTACAGGTGTGACCATCAGAGGCAAGGGTACCCGAGAGCGCAAGTTACAAAGACATGGCACCGCTGAAGCTAAGGAATAGACGGTGTCTGGGAGAGGGGAGAGGTGAACGTGGCCCAAGGTGACACAGGCAGGCCTGTGTGACTTGACTCTATCGCTACTGTGAGGCAACTGCCATTGGCTGAATGTCCAACTATTTCCTTCCGTTTCCCCCATATATATAGATAGATGATGACTTTTAATATTTTCAAGTTAGAAAAGAGTGATGAAAGAAAGGTCAAGTGATAAAAGAAAAGAAATAAAGTGAGATAATTAAAAATCAAGTTAGAACTCATGGCCCACTTCTTAGACAGCTTGGTAGCATGCATGCAAATGCCAGCCTCCACTCTGTAAGAGAGTACCCATGTGTTGATTAGATGTTTGTTGAACTTAGTTCAATGTAACTATTTATTAGGTATCAATGCTCCCGAACATTTTCTTAGCATAAAAGAGCACTTTCTTTTTGGTAGGAAAACTACTTTAATAAATGATTGTAGTATTTCTCCCTCTCAAATCCCATGAATTAAAAAAATATTGAACATCAAATAGCACAAGTCTGAATTTTAATAGCCTTCACATCATGAATTAACTACAATAGAAAATAAACTCATCACTAGATCTCAATTTACTTACAAAAGATCCCAGCTGTCGCCCAAAAGCTGAAATGGGTAGAGACATTTTGCTTCCTGGGAGCGGATCCCTGGCTATTGACAAAAGCATTTACAGGCATTATTAGCAGAAAGAATCAGCCTAGTGAATAATACAATTATGGGCTATGGTTCAGATATTCAAGTGCAAGTGTCCAGAAGGTGATGTAGCAGCTAATCTCTGAGGGTAGTTTTGAAAATAATGACATTTAACCTATCATAGCAATTGTTCTTATAAAAGACATGAACCACTGTAATGAATAATACAATCCAGCATAAAAATTACATCCTGGTGCTAGAAATTGTGAAATGAACACTGTTGGTCTTACCAAATGAACTCACCTACATGGGAAGAAAAAACAATGTCTTTAAAAATGCTTAAGAAATGTATTTAAAGAGCAAAAATACTAGAGAAACACCATTTTTTCAGTTCACTTCTAGACGAGGTAAGACACGCCAAATTCACTAAGAATAGCGGTAATGATTATTCAAAGCATAACATGAAGGACAGCAGTTAATCTGATTAGAGTAATGACATTTCTAATGTATTTATTTGGGGTAGCGATTGCTGAATTGCACTGTTATTAGCAAGCTTACCCTGTTTACTGGAATGCTGATACATATTAAGTCTGTCTTTGAATAATGCAGACTGAGCATGTGGACAATAGAAAGGGTCGTCTGCTTTCCTCTCCCCCTCCATGCGCTATCTGATCTGTCTGCCTTGATTTGGAACAGGTCTCTGGGCTTTGTTATTGTGGATGCTCAGCTCTCCCACCCCTCCCAGCTTTGGGCTCCTTGAGTTCCAATGTCAGACACACTTTCGACATCTCCGCTGAGAATTCATTGTCCCTGAGCTTTCCAAACATCCTTATGAACTCTCTTTCTCTTTTTATGTCCAACTAAGAACCGATTCTCATGCTTGATTAGTTGATCCACCAACCTTAAAATTATTGCATCTAATTTGTGAGTAGGATCAATTACCAAAAACATACAGCTCATGGAGCTACTGGCTACATTTGAGACGAGCTAAGACCCAGACCCTCCTAACCTGCAGAGTTTTCCACGATTATGCTCTCTGATGGGGAGAGGGGTAGGAAATATTTGTATCAAATCCGTATCTCAGCTCCATTCCTTTCTGAATTGTGAGCTTACAATTGTGAGCTGTATTACTTCCTTTTAGTCTGCATCTCTGGAGCCCTCATTGAAACTTGAAAGTTTTAATCCATCAAACACAAGATTTTTTTTTAAAAGAGGAGAATAGAGATTCAAAAGGGGGGAAGAGAAGTATAATCCAAATCACTGAGGATTGGCAGCCTCACGTATGAAGGCCTTTTGTTTATATTCCCAGAGCCAGGTGATCTTGAGGGTGTGGCAGACCCCTAGCTAAATCATCCTTGTGATGCCATTGAATTGATGGAGTGAGAGTTGTGTCAATCAGTCAAGATCTGTTGAACATCAGCCCCATGCCAGGCAGCGGGAATCAGGGCAACTCAACAAATGAGCTCCATCCATCTTCCATGTGGTCTAGTTTGTCACTGACTCTTTCTACTGGGATTTTTATCCTGGGAGAGTCAGAGGTCAGTAATCATCTGGAATCACATGAAGTCCAGGTGTGAATGCAAGATGAGTTTGTCTGATAAGCACTGCACTGCCTGGACTAACGGCTCCGGAAATATTGCCAAATATGTTTTGGAAATAAGCATAGCTAGATTTGGCCATGGAGAGAGGTAGTAGGATCTGGGAACAGGGTCGGTATAGAAGTAGGTGGCCCCAGCCAGCTCTGTGCAGACCAAGGTGAGGTAGCTTCCGGGCAACAGGGCCTGGGCAGTCCTGTCCATCACCCTGGGGCAGGTCAGCATGGAGGGGGCCACAGAGCCGGCTGCAGGACAGGCACACAAGTGGCCTTGTCGTCAGGAGGTGAGGCTCCAGGTCCTGGCCACGATGGATATGTAGGCTACAATGCAAAGTTCCTTGTAGCTGAAAAACACCCCAGGGGCTGGGAACCTAATGACCTCCAACTTAGTAAGAGAGAGTTTGATGAGCTTTCCTGTGTTAAATCGTGAAGTCAAAGCATCATTTTGTTAGTGACAGCTGAGTTAAATTAACAATTTCCAAAATTATTCAAAAATTATTAGAATGAGTTGATTAACTACAATTATATTACTTGGTGAGCAATTTTATTATAAGATATAGACTATATTATGCAATCATATATCTCATACATAAGATAGATAGATAGATAGATAGATCGATAGATCTTGTTTGGGCTTCCCTGATAGCTCAGCTGGTAAAGAATCTGCCTGCAGTGCAAGAGACCTGAGTTTGGTTCCTGGATTGGGAAGATGCCCTGAAGAAGGGCATGGCAACCCACTCCAGTATTCTTGCCAGAAGACTCCCCATGGACAGAGAAACCTGGGGGGCTGCAGTCCATGGGGTCAGAGATGATTGAGCAATTAAGCACAGCACAGCATATATATCTTATCTAGAAGTTTAAAAAGATGTATATGTATTATATATATGTGTATATAAACTTATATTACTTGCCAGTTCTTAAAATTCGTATGTCTTTTGAATGTCATCTTCTGTCAATATATGGATTTTTGTGGTTCCTNGGTCAGAGATGATTGAGCAATTAAGCACAGCACAGCATATATATCTTATCTAGAAGTTTAAAAAGATGTATATGTATTATATATATGTGTATATAAACTTATATTACTTGCCAGTTCTTAAAATTCGTATGTCTTTTGAATGTCATCTTCTGTCAATATATGGATTTTTGTGGTTCCCTTATGTGGTTCTAACATTGGCAGTGCCAAGTTCAAGGTATAGATGAAGGCCCCCATGTCATTGTCTAAATATTTAACATATCCATCAAGCTTTTGATGAAATGTGTTTCTTCTCCTACCTTGAAAATATTCTTTGTGAAATGACCTGGAAGGCCAGGTTTGCCTATAGGATCCTGGGCCCTCTGAGTCCCTGGGGCACACTGGGATGCAGGGCTGGCTAATTCTCTGCACAGGGCCCATCACCTCTTCCCGCTGCCTCCAGCTCCCTCTTCACTGAGAAATACCTAGATATGGACCTGGAAACACCCCCAGTCCAACACCTCTCAACATCTCCTGCAAACAGCTGTTCCTTGGTGACCCTTGAAGCCTGGGTTGTGTGTCACAGCTCAGTGTCCCCTCAGCAGGGCAGACCTGGGCAGTGGGCCTGTGCAGACCCTGGAAGCAGACTCAGGGCTGCATGGACAGCAAATTCTGGGATCCTGTTGTCCTGAGCGTGGTGCGGGAGGAAGGCTTCTGGTATGTCCCCAAAACACTATGCTTTTCAGGGCTGCTCCCAAAGACTGATCAATCAGGCTCATTCCAGTGGAGATGGGGCTCCTTTCAGGGGTAACTGGTTCAAGGGGTAATGTCGACTCAAGGCCTCTCTGTGGGCCTGGCTGACATTTCCTGAGCCCCTTGTTTGCAGTTTGATCATCTCCCTCCCTTGCCTTCATTCGCCAGTCAAGTCTGCTTGGGGATCTGAATATGCTGTCTACGTTCTGGGCTCCCTTCACCATTCACAAGTGTTCTGTCCAGATGCTCTGTCCATCTCATCTCCTCTTGACATCCACTTTTTGAAGGACCTGAGCTCACACAGACCAGAGTTAGTGTGAATCTACATTTCTGGGTTTTCCAGGATGAGGTAAATTTGAAGTCTTTTATCACGTGATCCCTTCTTTATTTATCCCTAAGAAATGTTATCTATCTGGCCCCGTGGATTTTTTTTAGCTTTTAATTTTGAAATAATTATAGAGTCACAGGCAGTTGCAAAATCAATTGTGAATCCCATAGACTCTTAACCCTGTTTCCTTCAATCGTGACACATAATATAGCTTTAGTAGAATATCACCCACGAATCCCAAAACCAAGTACATGCTGATGCTCCCCCTGTTTTGTTTCCAGCCCAAACAGGCCCCTCTTCCTGGAGCTCTAGATGCATCTATCCCTACCTACTCAACATGTCCAGCAAGAAAATTTGATCTCTAACTTCCTTAATTTGATAATTTCCAGCTCTTTTTCGTCTTAGTAAATGGTGCTGCCAGGCACCAAGTTGCTGAAACCAACAAGAATCTTGTGACTGATGTACTTGTTTGTCCACTGTTGACCCATCCCTGTGAGCGTGTGATTTCTATGAGATCAAGGGACTTTGTCTTCTTAGAGGTGAAATTCCCAGCACCTAGCACAACACTCATGCTGGAGAAGGTTCTCAATAATATTCCTGAAATGAACAATACAATCCACAGAAAAAAATACATATTTTTTAAATGAATAGATGGTTCCGGTAGAGAGAATAGGGTCAAGATGATACCAATCACCAGAATTTGGTTTCTTGAGTCACTGTTTACATGCTCAAGTGATAGTTGTCTAGAAAGAAAGTTGGTAAGTAATTGATATTGATCTGGCGGAGAAAGCTGCTTCAACCTGAGAATATAGTCACAGGTAAAGCTCAAACCCACCAGCTTCCCTCCCTTCTTTCCTTTTCTCTCTTGGTTGCCAGGAACGCATTTTTCATCAAGCAGTCTTTGGAGAAGAGGACATTGGACTTATCTTTCCACATGTGATGGACAGTCCTTTTCTTTGACTTTCGCTATGAAGGAAGATGAGACTGAATCTCAGCTTATTCCCTCAGCCTTTGGTAGAACCTCCCTGGTACCTGGCATGGTCAGACAGGGAGGTTAGTGCTATGCCTTCTTCTTTTGCTCCTTGTCTGGATGCTTGAAGATCACAAACGGGCTAACACTATGGGTTCTGGAAATATCAATAGGTCTGATTCTAATTGTCAATAGGTCTGATTCTGACCTCTGGAAAGTTACTTCAATTCTCCAAGGCTCAGTGATTTTATATGTAAATCTGCTCCACGTGGTCTCTGCGACAATTAAACAATGAAAGTCCCTGCCTGTAGGACAGGCTCACCAACAACAGCAACTTCCTTTTCCTGTTGTCCAAAACACTTGCTGTTTTGGAGGCCAGATGTTTGTAATGTAGATTTCTGCATGGTATACAACATGATCACTCAGGTTTTTCCTGCCCTTGTTTCTTGGCGTATAGAATCTTCTGATTCAAGGAGTGAGCCTGCATCCGGTCTGGGTCTTTCAGGGGGCCACTTGTAGCTGGAGTCCCAGCCACCACTGCCTTTGTTGGGGCAGCAGTCCAGTAAGCTGAAGGCTCGATGCCTGCTTGTGCTATTTTCTGTTTCTGACGGTCCCTTTCTGATCCTGGTCAATAGCTTCTTTCTTCCTCCTTTGTGTTTCACCACCATGTACATACAAGAGCAGGGATCACTGAAGCCAGGAATCCGTGCCTCACCTGAGCAGAAGCTTCCCCTGCATTGTCAACCTCACTTCACCTCCATCGGTGCCTGTTCTTCATCCAGTTGCCCGTTCCTGGGTTGCTCGAGTCTCCTTCTGCCTCAAGGACTCTCACAGGATTTATTCTCAGCCTCAGACGCCCTTACCCCACCCCCACCCCCAGCCTCCAGCATCGCCTCATCTGGTTGACTCCCATCACCTTCAGATCCCGGGGTGGACGCAGTTGGTGCTCAGAGCAGATCCACTGCAGCCCTGTCCCTCCCCAGCTTGGGTGACCTCCACCTCCCATGGCTCGCACCTAGGACTCTTCTTCAGAGGATAACCATCATACTACTGGAGCTACTTTGTCCCCTGAGAGCCAGCATGCCTGGAGTTGACATCACCATAGGTGCCTGTGAAAGCCCAGCCCCTCTCCTCGGGCAGCACAAACCCCAGCCACAACTGACTCCAGAGTTCCCAGCGGGCCTGGACACAGCCATGCTCCCCGAGACTTTGGCCCCGGGGGCAGCTCCCCCACCCTCCCTGCCCTGCTCCTCTCATCCTTCCTGATCTCTTCAGAAAGCAGCCCCTCACAAATCACTCTCTTCACAGCCAGTAATGAGATATTCACGTGTTTGTTTACTAGTTTATATCAGTCCCCATTTCCAAACTGTAAGTCCCATGAGGCAGAAGTCAACATTTGAATCAGCATTTCCTCCCATTTTTAAAGTCTTTATTGAATTTGTTGCAATATCGTTTCTGTCTTATGTTTTGGTTTTTTGGCCATGAGAATTCTGGGATCTTATCTCCCTGACCAGGGATTAAACCTGCACCCTCTGCATTGGAAGTCGAGGTCTTAACCACTGGGCCACCAGCGAGGTCTGCTCGAATCAGCGGTAGGTGTTAAGCCTTGGCATCCAATGAATACATATTTAATAAATTAATGAACAAACTCATGAGAGTGACACTATGAAAGTGTGTACACAGTTGGGCTGCATCAGAGTTTGGGGGCCCAACCTCCCTCCAAAGCTTTCAACCATTATGTCTACAAAAGCTTGTTGAAAGACATAAATAGCCTTCAATATCAAGGTGACATCACAAATACTCAAGCCTTCCTTTCTCTTGGTTTATAAGTCTGGCTGAACCCTTCAATGCATTTAATTCCCCATTACTTACTAGTTCTTTATGACCTCCATATGCATTGTGTGAGTTTGTGTATGTATATTTATATAAATTCTTATTATTCAGGTTCATAAAATATCCTTTATGAGAGCATGTGTCCATGGCTGACCCAGATGCACAAGAGGAAATGTTTCATTTCTCAAGAAGAGCCTTCTGTGCCTGCCAACACCTCCCTCCACCGTGTGCTTCACCCGGGGGACCTAATGGCTCTGAAAATAGAAGCAGCTGTTTGACTCATAATTTATTGACCTACTGTGTGCATAACAAGTGGGACTGAGCTATGATCAGTCCAGGCTATTTTTGTTGATACCAGATATTGAATCTTGCACTTGGGAAAGGCTACTAGGAAGATTTTTGGACACTCACCATTGTATGTGTACCTGTCTGTCTGTGAATGAAAAGAGAGGAAAGGAGAGGAATGTGGGGAGAAATTCAAGTAAATGCACTTCATAGTCTTTATTCATCACAAACAAAACATATTTTCTTCTCTAGCAAAGCCCAGCTGGCTGATTCAACACTGTCTGAAAAAAAAAGTCTATGTTAAATCCCTATTGCAAGGTCAAAAGAGCCTGAACCTACAAAAGACTAGGCTTGAGAGACAAAGCTGTTGAAGACTGAGCAAGGAGGATGGATTTACTCAGCTGTAAAACTATAATTAGCACATATGTCTTTATACCCTTTTAAAACAAGTATTAAATGGCTTTAGTGAAATCATTCATCTCACCAGATTCATATTTAGGGGAATATGATCATGTTCTTTCCACAGCCCTTCTGATGTTTATAAACAACAAGCTGTAAAGTGTGGTCACTATCTTTTGATGGGGGGTGTGAAGTCTTTGGGCTTTCCATGTGGCTCAGTGGTAAAGAATCTGTCTGCCAATGAAGAAGATACAAGAGACAAGGATTTGATCCCTGGGTCAGGAAGATCCCCTGGAAGAGGAAATTGCAACCTACTTCAGTATTCTTGCCTGGAAAATTCCACGGACAGAGGAGCCTGATGGGGTACAGTTCATGGGGTCATAAAAAGTCAGACATGACTGAGCTACTGAGCGCACATGCATGGAGTCTTTAGAAATTTAATAAAAACTGTGAACTCTTTCCCCAGGGGGGGAAAAGAATCACATCCACAATTTTGCATACAACTTCCAGGGGCTCACTGACCACCTGAAAGTCATGCATGAGTCCCAAATTAAGACTTTTCCTAGAGGAAATATCATACAGAAACACAATTTAAAGAGAATCATGATGTTTTAATTCTTTAAAGGTCCTTAGAAATAACTTAGTCCTTACTCTCATTTTCTAGATGTGGGCAGAGGTCAGGAGAGTGTATGGCTTGCTGGAAGCCAAGCAATAAATTTGTAACAGATACAGGGATCTGGATGCTATATGAAGCCCACTTCCTCAGGGCTTCCCCAGTGTTTCAGATGGTAAAGAATTTGGCTGCAAAGCAGGAGACCCAGATTCAGTCCCTGGGTCAGGAAGAGCCCCTGGAGAAGGGAATGGCAACCCACTCCAGTATTCTTGCCTGGAGAATTCCATAGACAGAGTCTGGTGGACTATAGTCTATGGAACTGGACACAGCTGAGCAACTAACACAGTGCTTACCTAGAAGCAGACCCTCAGGGGAGATCAAAAGCTGGTGGAGGGGCAGAGGATGAGGTCAGGCAGAGTACCCTCTCCTTCAAAGACCTGTGGGGTGAGGAGGGGGTAAGTCCTGTCAAGGAGCAGGCCAGTGGCTTGCATATCTGCATATCCTTCACCTCTAAAGGGATGGGGAACTGCAGATGTCCATCAAAGGGGCCTTTCTAGGCTACCAGGTGGAAGGCAGCTGATGTCATGGATCTAATCTTTCTTCACCTCATGCTGATGCCCACCGCCCCCACCCCCGAAAGAGATGCATGTAGACTTTTCAGTAAGTGACTCAATGCTCTCTCTCCCAAGATGGAAGATTAATGGATGTGAAATATTTATGTTCATCTCATGAAATTAAAAGACGCTTACTCCTTGAAAGGAAAGTTATGACCAACCTAGATAACATATTGAAAACCAGAGACATTACTTTGCTGGCTAAGGTCTGTCTAGTCAAGGCTATGGTTTTTCCAGTGGTCATATATGGATGTGAGTGTTGGACTGTGAAGAAGGCTGAGTGCCAAAGAATCGATGCTTTTGAACTGTGGTGTTGGAGAAGACTCTTGAGAGTCCCTTGGACTGCAAGGAGATCCAACCAGTCCATTCTGAGGATCAGCCCTGGGATTTCTTTGGAAGGAATGATGCTAAAGCTGAAACTCCAGTACTTTGGCCACCTCATGTGAAGAGTTGACTCATTGGAAAAGACTCTGATGCTGGGAGGGGTTGGGGGCAGGAGGAGAAGGGGACGACAGAGGATGAGATGGCTGGATGGCATCACTGACTTGATGGCCTTCAGTCTGAGTAAACTCTGGGAGTTGGTGATGGACAGGGAGGCCTGGCGTGCTGTGATTCATGGGGTCACAAAGAGTCGGACACGACCAAGCAACTGAATTGAACTGAACTGAACTAGCAGGATGAGAGCATCCTGAGAGCAGGATGAGGGTTCCCAGACCTCCAACTGTGGGCCTTGATCACAGCAGCACCAGTGATAAGAAGGGCCGAGTGGCATCTTCCCCCCAAAGGTACCACAATGCTCAGTGTCCTGCAGATTCCATCCTGCCCCACTTTGTGAAGCCCCCATAAACCGTCCTGAACAGCACACCCCATCCCAACCGTATACATGCCTCGTATAAGAACCAGGCAGCTTTGCTTGGTTTCTGCAGAGCATTTCATCTTGCAGAGCCGAAATTCGCCTTCTCCTCCCGAGCAATGGAAAACCGCATTGCAGGAGAGACATGTACACACAGGCTGCCTCATCCGGAAATGTCTCCCTCAAGCCCAACAGAAATGAGTTTTGTGCTAATTACACCAAGAAATGGCTAAGACTGAAGCCACGCTAGGGTGCCTCCTCCGAACCCTCAAACTGCTAGGGAGAAAGATCAACAGCCCAAAAGAAAAGGAAAAAACAGTTGAGAGACTGGATATACTAACGGATTATGGCTCGACCGTCCATAAAAAGACAACTATCTCCCACAGTCTGCAGCAGCTGGTCCAGGGAACCAAATAATACCCTCTGTGGCAATCAACCCCCCAAACTGAGATGTATTCAATCACTGACAGCTTCCCTGACTTAGGACCCTGAATCAACTTGGGACCAAGCAGAGAAGCCACACTCTGGGACCAGCCACAGGGGATGCTCATGGCTGGTCAGCTGCCTCTAGCCTCCCCAGTTCAGAAGCCCTGGTCTGGGGACACTTGACCTGAAGCTGCCTCTTTTCTCTGCTGTAAAGCTTTCCGGCCCACCTATCTGCCTTCAAGTCTCTGCCAAACACAAATAATGATGGCTGATGCCCTTGCTATTGCAAGCTCTGAATAAGTCGCCTTTACATGTTCTCATTCAGCTAGTCTTTGTTTATTTCCACATAATTCACAGAGAAAATGCAAATGATCACTAGATGTGGTGGTGAGGGGAGCTGTAATTAATTCTAAAAGAAATGCAAATGAAAACAACAATGAAATACATTTTTCGGCTTGATTCAGAGGGCAGGTAAAAATGTGCATGCCCTTGAACCTGGTCATTCTGATTCTAGCAATTCATTTTAGCTGAGATTGTCTCATAAATGCACAGTTATGTACACAGATGTCCACTGTTTAAATATTTGTACAAGCTAACTCTCCGAAAGGGAAATGGATCACATACAAGACATCCACACAGTGGAATTCTGTGCGACCATCCAAAGAATAGAATGTTGATGACAGGGAGAGGGCAGGGGTAGATGGGAGGGTGGCAAAGGCAAAACCGGATGCACATGTCTCATCTTCACACACATAAGTGTGCCTGGGTGTGCCATCTCTCCAGCTGTTCCACATCATGAGATTGTGGCTCATCCCAGAAATGGGGCTGGAGACAGGAGAGGGTCTGTCACCTGATACATTTCTCATTGTTGACAGTAATAAGATGATCAAGTATTTCCTTGGTAATGAAAATATCAAAATAAAAAGAGTCAGCTGGGAAATACAGTGGCTCACAGGAAATGCAGTCCTGACAATGTGTTATTCACTCCATCACCTATTTTCTCACTTCTCCCCTTATTGTGGCCCAGTTATGCGGGATGAGGCATGGGCGCTCATGAGAATAGCTTTGATTCCTGGAACAACAGCCAAGATAACGAGGCGCCCACTTCATCAATGACACCTCCTCGCAGCATCCTAGACTAGACATACATATGCAGGTGCTGAAACAATTCCGGCTCATTTATCTGCCATTGTCCAGAAAGGAGCCGGGCCACACGGGTGAGTTTTTCCACGATAATAGAAGCTCACCATCTGCTTAAAGGGCCAAATTTTGAATTAAAAAAAAAAAACACCAACATTTGTGAGGGAACACTTTCCTGTATGTATTTCACAAAGAAATCCTTTCCTCCTCAAAGAAAGTATAGTGATCACAATACAAGCAATTCTTGATGACTTGGAGTGCAGCTCTGGCAAGAGTTCTGGATACAGTTCTGTGTCTTATTTCCAGCCTCACCTAGGGAGCTGGCCTCAGTTTTGAATCTTCACCAATCTCGGTGATTCTGAATTCCTTTCTCACTTGGAAATTTCTGCCACTTCTCTCACTTCGGCCATGCTTTATAGACGATATGCCTATCAATTCTTGCCCTGTCTCCTAAATACTGTTCATCAATAGTTCCAGCTGACATTCCAACCTTGCATCAACTCTTAAACCTGTAAGTAACTAGGCTCTAGGGGATTTCCTCCCCCAGCTGTTATTAGGTCACCCTTGGTCATTAGGACTTTGCAGGTAGAACTCCAAACACTGTGGAGCAAAGACAAGACACATCCACTAGGCCTTGACTGTGGGCATCATAGAATTATTTTGTGACACTAAGTTTGGGGATGGTTTGTTATACAGAAATAGCAACCAGGATAATGGGCCAGCAGGAATAGTAGTAAATAGATATTCCTAAAAGTGCTGAGAGGGGTGGGGCTGAGCCTGGGGTGGAGGGGAATGGGGAAGTTATACCAGCAAGTTAATTAACTCATGGTGAGCTAAAGAGCACCCAGACACAGATTAGGAATCTATTATTCTGTGACCCCCTGCTTCCTTCCCTAGGCCACTTTCTGTGCTGGACAATACTCCAGGTACATTTAATCAGGGACGCTGGTGCTCAGAAAATCTGGGGAGGAGCTGGAGGTATGGGAGTCAGGGGCCAATGCTGGACGACACCACTGCAGCAGCAGGTCAGGGAGCCTTTTCAGCTCTGACCTCACCAGTGCCACCAGCACAGTGCCCTCAGACCCATCACTGCAAACACGGGGGCCAACCGGAGGCTGCCTGTGCCTGTGCAGAAAGGCGGTCTCTACTTCCCTTCCATCCTCCAAATTCTACATGAACGTATCTGACTGGTAATACCTGAATCCAGGATCCTAGCTGCACGGGGCCTGGGGAAGCCAGGGAGTCTAGTCGCTATACTTCCAGTTCTATAATACAGTGGAAGGTGGGGTGCAGAATTAGTCAAAAACCTGGAGGACTCTTAGAGGAAAACACAGGCAGAACACTTGATGACATAACTCAAAGCAAGATCTTCTATGACCTACCTCCTGCTGCTGCTGCTAAGTTGCTTCAGTAGTGTCCGACTCTGTGCAACCCCATAGATGGCAGCCAACCAGGCTCCCCCGTCCCTGGGATTCTCCAGGCAAGAACACTGGAGTGGGTTGCCATTTCCCTCTCTCTACCTCCTAGAGTAATGGAAATAAAAGCAAAAATAAACAAGTGGGACCTAATTAAACTTAAAAGCTTTTGCACAGCAAAGGAAACTACAAACAAGGTGAGAAGACAACCCTCAGAATGGGAGAAAATAATAGCAAAGGAAATAATTGCCAAAAATTAATTTCCAAAATATACAAGTAGCTCATACAACCAGAAAAACAAGCAACCCAATCAAAAAGTGGGGAAAAGACCTAAACTGACATTTCTCCAAAGAAGATATACAGATGTCTAACAACATTTGAAATGTTGAGATGCTCAGTATTAGAGAAATGCACCTCATTTCTGAGGCTGAGGTGAGATACCACCTCACACTAGTCAGAATGACCTTTATAAAAAGTCTATAAACAATAAATGCTGGAGAGGGTATGGAGAAAAGGGAACCCTCTTTCACTGCTGGTCGGAATGTAAGTTGATTCAGCCACTATGGAAGATGGTATGGAAATTCCCTAAAAAAAGAGGAATAAAACCACCATATGACCCAGCAATCCCACTCCCAGGCATATACCCTGAGGAAACCAAAACTGAAAAATATATACATGTACCCCAATGTTCATTACAGTACTATTTACAATAGCTAGAACATGGAAGCAACCTAGATGTCCATCAACAGATGAATGGATAAAAAAGTTGTGGTACATAGAAACAATGGAATATTACTCAGCCATAAAAAGGAACACATTTGAGTCAGTTCTAATGAGTTGGATGAACCTAGAGCCTATTATACAGAGTGAAGTAAGTCAGAAAGAGAAATATAAATATCATATACTAGTGCATATGTATGGAATCTAGAAAGGTGGTAGTGATTAACTTATTTTCAGGGCAGCAATGGAGAACCACACATAGAGAACAGACCTATGGACCTGGGGAGAGTGGAGGGGAGGGTGGAAAGAATAACATGGAAACTCACATTACCATATGTGAAATAGATAGCCAATGGAAATCTGTTGTATGACCCAGGAAACTCGCACAGGGTCTCTGTCACAATCTAGAGAGGTGTTGGGGAGGGAGATGGCAAGACACCCCCAAAAACCTGGAGGAAGGGAGTTCCTTCTCCTCCTGGAGGTGGGAGGAAGACCAAGATTAATTCAGGTTTTCCATTTTCATATCTACAAATTGAAACCATTTGTTCTAAATCTCCTTTAGAAAAATATCAAATTATCATTTTAGAAGAGATGGGAGTGAGACAGGGCATGAAGGTCAATCTTCCTTCTGAGAGCACAGGCAGGACCAGGACTGGGTGAGATAGTTGAGCTGAAAAGGAGACCAGGAACCCCGACTGACAGGAGGACTCCGCACCGGAGAGGGCAGAGCAGGGCTGGCCTCCACCAGCAGCATCACACTTGTGAAGTCACTCTCTCCCTAACAGGCTCGTGTCTTCTTGCTGTGTTAGGAAATTTCAAGCTCTGGGGAATAATAGTCCACCTTAAGGACTGGATGAGACCTAAATCAAATCCCTTACGATCATACAGTGGAAGTGACAAATGATTCAAGGGATTAGATCTGATGGACAGAGTACCTGAAGAGCTATGGAAAGAGGTTCATGACATTGTACAGGAGGCAGGGATCAAGACCGTCTCCAAGAATAAGAAACACAAAAAGGCAAAATGATTGTCTGAGGAGGCTTACAAATAGCTATGAAAGGAAGAGAAGCTAAAGGCAATGAGAAAAAGAAAGATATACCTATCTGAATGCAGAATTTCAAAGAATAGCAAGGAATGGTAAGAAAGACTGCCTCAGCGATGGATTAACAGAAACAGAGGAAAACAACAGAATGAGAAAGACTAGAGATCTCTTCAAGAAAATTAGAGATAACAAGGGAACATTTCATGCAAAGATGGGCACAATAAAGGACAGAAATGGTATGGACATAACAGAAGCAGAAGATATTAAGAAGAGGTGGCAAGAGTGCACAGAAGAACTGTACAAGAAAGATCCTCATGACCCAGATAACCGTGATGGTGTAATCACTCACCGAGAGCCAGATATTTCTGAAATGAGAAGTTAGGTGGGCCTTAGGAAGCATCACTACAAACAAAGCTAGTGGAGGTGATGGGATTTCAATTGAGCTATTTCAAANGTGCACAGAAGAACTGTACAAGAAAGATCCTCATGACCCAGATAACCGTGATGGTGTAATCACTCACCGAGAGCCAGATATTTCTGAAATGAGAAGTTAGGTGGGCCTTAGGAAGCATCACTACAAACAAAGCTAGTGGAGGTGATGGGATTTCAATTGAGCTATTTCAAATCGTAAAGGATGATGCTGTGAAAGTGCTGCACTCAATATGCCAGCAAATCTGGAAAACTCAGCAGTGGCCACAGCNTGTGAAGAGTTGACTCATTGGAAAAGACTCTGATGCTGGGAGGGGTTCGGGGCAGGAGGAGAAGGGGACAACAGGGGATGAGATGGCTGGATGGCGTCACTGACTCGATGGACGTGAGTCTGAGTGAACTCTGGCAGTTGGTGATGGACAGGGAGCCCTGGCGTACTCGGATTCATGGGGTTACAAAGATTCGGACACGACTGAGCAACTGAACTGAACTGAACTTACTGCCGAGCGACCGAGGAAGCCCCATAAGTCTCCTTATAGAGCCAGAAAAGAATTTCCACTGATGGGTCATGTAGGGGAAAGGAGTGATGGGAGCCAGGTCCACCTAGACATTTCTTCCTTTAATCTGTTAATTCCTGACCTATTAAACTGATTATTGCTTCATATGATAATCTGATATGGTCAAACCTCATTAAAACAGCATTGCTAACATCCCATTAGAAACTCAGGTAGTACAATAGATCTAGGCAGTAAGGGCAAATATCAAGTATAATCTTTGTCCTTGTTTTCACTTATGGTAAAATGATGACATTTTGATTTTAAAATCATCTTGTTCGACATCACATATGAATGCAGTTGCCGTTGTTTTGCAGTAAGTATTTGTCTTTTCTAAAGCTGACCATTCTGTTTTCTTGCAGGAGGATTTGGGTTCTATTTAAGTCTTGTGAACTGTTTTTTTCTGATGTAAACAGTTCATCACATAGTTCTATCTTGCTTTATGCCACAAGATGTGACAGAAATAACTAAAGTATCAAGCAGAAGAAGCCAGGTTTCTGGTATACACTTGCCCACCTCATCATGTTATATTTATGGTACCAGGGATAAATATTGACTAAACCCACTGAACCCGCAGTCAAATTTCCATTTCCACCCAGTCTACCTTGATCTATTAATGGCTCCTTTTACAATGAGAAGAGTCTGGATGCATTCGCTTTAGATCATTATCTATGTTTGTGAAATCAATTTGGACTCATGCTGGTCTATAGCCATGCCAAGAAGAAAGGAGTTTGTAATTTGCCCTTAGGGCTCTTGATTCATCTCCTTGTGTGAGCAGCCTGCCAGCCAGCCCTGTGATGGAGAGGAAGCTCTTGGACTGGAGTGTATGTGGTCTGGCACAGCCTGCTGTGAACATGTAAGTGCCAGTAAGCAGTGCTGGGTTCCAGGGCAGCATACTTGTTGTGATCACAGCCTGATCACTATCAAGTCTCTCGCATGGCCTGCTTCAAAGGAATCTTCCTTATGATTTGAAGGAAAGCAGCCAGTGGAAAGCAACCTAGAAAAATTAGCTGGCGTTGCTGTGTGTGATTCAGCCTGGGATAGTTTCTATAAAGGGAGACAGGGTAGAGGCAGTGGTCTCACGTATTACAACATAATGACTGTTGAGGGGTACCGGTTGCTTTTGCTTCATACAATGTTTTAAATAAACAAGTATGCATTCGTTGCATTATGACAGTGTTTGAATCACCATGGGGGATTATAAAGACATAAAAGACAAACATCCTGACCTTTGATGAGCTGCAGGTTTATTAGGGAGACAAGATAAATATACATGAAAGGGGGGAAAACACATGAGATAGTTTATGATAAAGAGCTGGATAACTAATGTGGTTTGTACTGCAATTGCTGTGAGAGCTCAGACAAGGTTTTGGGTTTTCTGTTTTTCTTTATGAGTTTATAGTGTAATTGCTTCATCTTGTGGATGATAGAGGAAGCACCCTTGAATGTTTCCATCGGTAAATGAAAGGCAAGGTGGTGTATTCATTCAGCATATATTTGTTGATGAAGAAATGACTTAACATTCACTCAGAGATGGAGTCCATAGAGGTAGAACTTGCAACATGATCCGGTGTGACATACAGCACATTAGATATGTCAGAGCTTCATTCTGCCAATTCAAAGGCTTGCAGGGCCAGATGGGCTGAAGCCGACTGAAGGTGAGGCCGTGCTGCCTGGTGAGGCCAGTGGAGTAGGCCTCGCTAGAGAGGGGCCACTGAGAAGCTCTGGGATGAATGCAGGCTTAGTGTTGGCGAGTCTTCAGATGTTTTTTCAAGAGGAGCCAGAAATAATTTTTAAAATTTCATTTTTAATTGGAGGATAATTGCTTTGCAATATTATATTAGTTTCTGCAAACATCAACATGAATCAGGCATAAGTATACACATGACCTGTCCCACGTTAAGCCTCTCTCCCACCCTATCCCACCCCTCTAGGTTGTCACAGAGCACCCAGTTTGAGCCCCCTACATCATACAGCAAATTCCCCCTGTCTGTTTTACCTATGGTAATGTATCTCTTTTAGAGGTACTCTTTCAATTTGTCCTTCCCTCTGCTTCCCTTGCTGTGTCCACAAGCCTGTTCTCTATGTCTGCATCTCCATTGCTGCCCTACAAATAGGTTTATCAGTACCATCTTTCTAGATTCCACCTATTTGTGTTCAGTCAGTTCAGTTCAATCGTGTCCGACTCTTTGTGACCCCATGGACTGCAGCACTCCAGGCCTCTCTGTCCATCACTAACTCCCGGAGTTCACCCAAACTCATGTTCATTGAGTTGGTGATGCCATCCAGCCATCTCATCCTCTGTCATCCCCTTCTCCTCCTGCCTTCAGTCTTTCCCAGCATCNTCGTGTCCGACTCTTTGTGACCCCATGGACTGCAGCACTCCAGGCCTCTCTGTCCATCACTAACTCCCGGAGTTCACCCAAACTCATGTTCATTGAGTTGGTGATGCCATCCAGCCATCTCATCCTCTGTCATCCCCTTCTCCTCCTGCCTTCAGTCTTTCCCAGCATCAGGGTCTTTTCCAATGAGTCACTTCTTCGCATCAGGTGGCCAGAATATTGGAATCTCAGTTTCAACATCAGTCCTTCCAATGAACACTCAGAACTGATCTCCTTTAGGATGGACTGGTTGGATCTCTTTACAGTCCAAGGGACTCCCAAGAGTCTTCTCCAACACCACAGTTCAGAAGAATCATACACGATATTTGTTTTTCTCATTCTGATTTGTTGTTGTTGTTCAGTTGCTAAGTTGTGTCTGACTCTTTGTGATCCCATGGACTGCTTCCCACCAGGCTTCCCTGGCCTTCACTATTGGATTTACTTCACCTTGTATAATAGCCTCTGTGTTCATCCACCTCGTTAGAACTGACTCAAATGCATTCCTTTTCATGGCTGAGTAATACTCCATTGTATATATGTACCACAACTTCTTTATCCCTCACAAATAAAAATTTTGAGTTGAAAATTACTCACATTGAAAGCACTTTGTTGGAGCTGGATAAGAGAGGTGACTGCACTTTGCANATAATAGCCTCTGTGTTCATCCACCTCGTTAGAACTGACTCAAATGCATTCCTTTTCATGGCTGAGTAATACTCCATTGTATATATGTACCACAACTTCTTTATCCCTCACAAATAAAAATTTTGAGTTGAAAATTTCTCACATTGAAAGCACTTTGTTGGAGCTGGATAAGAGAGGTGACTGCACTTTGCAGCCCACACTGTGAGCCTGTCCTTGCCAAGAGTTGTCCCAACATGGTGGCCTTGGCAGCACTGATTTTCCATCCAGCACCAGTAATGAGATAATGGATTCTAGAAAGCACTACACTGGAAAAAATTCTAATCGATATCTGAAGTGCCCGGTTGCCTCAGACTAGACATAAAATAAGAGACAGTATTTGCAGTAATTTTTGAAGCAAATGTAACCAAATGGAAAATAGGAACAATGATCTTTCCAAACATCCTGCCTAGTATTTCTTTAATTTGAAGAAGTTTGACCTGAGCATCTCTTCTTGGTCTGCACTGATAACTTACTGCAGGGCCAAGCCATGCAATCTGCATGGAGCTTCTCAAAGTCAGGAATACAAGCAAAGCTTCCTGTGCTCTCGTGGGCTGTTGAGCAGAGGTAAAAGTTTAATAACAAAGCAGCATCATGTCTCCTCTGCCTTTGCTCTAAACTGAAGAACTCAGGAGCTTAAGGAGATCCACTTCCCTTTCTTTTCTGTCTTTGATTTTTTTCATACACCAAACAAGATAGAAACGGATGCTTGGGGGTGAAGTCACAAAAACCCTATCCACTCCTCTTGGCAGGAACAATTGTTAAAATCAGTGTCTGCATCCACACAGTGAAGATAGCAAACAGTGGCTTCTGCTGAAACTCTGAGTATCACTTGCCGACTGATTTCCAAGTTGACTGTCAGTCTTCTCTTAGTACCCTTCTTATTTAGCTCTCAAAAACAAATTATGTGCAAATTTTTAGAAATGCACATTGGATAAATTCATACTATGTTGTTCTCCATTGAGCTTTAAGCTCAAGTTTTGTTTCTGATGACTTTTATCTTACCCCAATAATGTGTATATTTTGAAAGGGAATCAGAGCTCTCGAGAGAACACTTTTGTAACTACTGTTTTTTTTTTTTTTTTAAAAACAGATCTCTAAACTTCATACCAAAAAGTATTTTAGACTCAGTGTTTCTCCTTTTCCGGAGGAGAAATACTTTGTTTACAAAGTATTTGTTTTTATATCTTTCTTGTTGTGCTTTCAATTATCCAAAGTGTTCTATTCTTTTTTTCCTGTCATTCCTAAAATGTGATTTGCATAGACTTTGTGCAGTATTATATTTTCTTGAGTAAGGTGATGGCCTTTTGTTAGATTTGGACAGGATGGAGTAGAAGCCCTTTGCTAACCAGTCTTGACTGCTGTTGATCAGCTTATCTAAGACCAGCTTTAGCTCACCACCAAAAAGGCTCAGAAATGATTTATCAAGAGTCACTGTACCAAGTGACTATAAGGCTCAGTTGTATTCAGAAGATTCAGAAATGGAGAATGGCTATGGGATAAGCCTAATCAGAATATCTTTATCTAAGAGATCAGAAATTACCTGGAGAAAAATTCATCCTATAAGCGATTGGAGGTGTACATGTTTGATCCAATTCAGTGTCCTAACATTAGAGCAAAGGGAAATTTGGGGTACAGTTCCATCTGTGTTATATACTACATAGATACATAGTATGTAGTAGTATGTAGTATGTAATGCTACTTTTGTTGTCCTTTCCACTCTCTTTTTGTCCTGAACATGTATGTCTGTGATCTGCATCAAAGGCTTTCTGGTATATTGTTTATAAGACAAGCTTTAAATACATATAAACAGTGTTATCTGCAATTTGCAATTGAGAGATAATACACCAAAGATAAGTGACGGAATTACCTCAGTCAAATAGAGCTTGTTAATTTAAAAAAGAAAGCTTGCCAATATAATTGGAGTAACATTACATTTATTTGGAGAAAATGGTATCTTTAATAATTTTAAATTTCCCATTCAGAAACATGTTGTGCCTTCCAATTTATTCTCATCTTTTTGTACATATTTTGGTAAACATTTTTAAACAAGTATGATTTTATTATGTTATATATATATATGCAATGTTTTCCTTCTGTTTATTTACTTGTAGCGGTTTTGCCATACATTGACATGGATCTGCCATGGGTGTACACGTGTTCCCCATCCTGAACTCCCCTCCCTCCTCCCTCTCTATCCCATCCCTCTGGGTCATCCCAGTGCATCAGCCCTGAGCATCCTGTATCATGTGTCGAACCTGGGCTGGCGATTCGTTTCACATATGATAATTTACATGTTTCAGTGCCATTCTCCCATATCATCTCACCCTTGCCCTCTCCCACAGAGTCCAAAAGACTGTTCTATACATCTGTGTCTCTTTTGCTGTCTCACATACAAGGTTATTGTTACCATCTTTCTAAATTCCATATATATGCGTTAGTATACTGTATTGGTGTTTTTCTTTCTGGCTTACTTCATTCTGTATAATAGGCTCCAGTTTCATCCACCTCATTAGAACTGATTCAAATGTATTCTTTTTAATGGCTGAATAATATTTCATTGTGTATATGTTCCACAGCTTTCTTATCCATTCATCTGCTGATGGACATCTAGGTTGCTTCCATGTCCTGGCTATTATAAATAGTGCTGCGATGACCATTCAGGTACATGTGTCTCTTTCAGTTCTGGTTTCCTTGGTGTGTATGCCCAGCAGTGGGATTGCTGGGTCGTATGGCAGTTCTATTTCCAGTTTTTAAAAGAATCTCCACACTGTTCTCCATAGTGGCTGTACTAGTTTGCATTCCCACCAACTTTTAAATTATTCATTTTATATATTTATTTTATATCCTGGCATCTTATTAAATGACTTTAATAGTTCTTCTTAAATGGACACATCTAGTAAATAAACAATAAGAAAGGATTTCATGAAATTTATGCCTGAGAGAGCTATAATCAGTAAGCTTAATAGAGCCTGCAAAATTCAGGGAGAATGTTCAATGGACATTTTCTTATGTCCATTGAATATGTATAAACATAATCTTGTATTTGCTGCATATAAAACCTTAAAATAAAAATTTATAAATACTAATGATTACTATGTTTGTTTGATAATATACTAAAATTGGGGATCATTACTGTCTCTCTTGTTGAGTGTCATAGAGTAATACCTAACACATTAGGAGAGGAAAATGAAAAAACCTAGTATAAATATTGGTTTAAAAAAAAGGTGTAAAGTTCTTTCTTTTATGATGATTCATTTTATAGCTAAATCATTCAGGAGACCTAAATTTTTTTTAAAATTTATGTTGAAATATAGTTGATTCACAATGTTGTTAATTTCAGGTATGTAGCAAAGTGATTCAGTTATATAAAGACATAGCCATTCTTTTTCAGATTCTTTTCCCATATAGGTTTTACAGAATGTTGGCTCAAGTTCCCTGTGCTATATAGTAGGTCCTTACGGATGATCTCTTTTATCTATAGTAGTATGTACATGTTAATTTCAAAGTCCTAATTTATACCTCCCCCACCTTTATCCTTGGATAGCCATAAATTTGTTTTCAAAATCTGAGTATGTTTGCAAGTAAGTTTATTTTTTTATCATGTTTTAAAGTTTCTGCATATAAGCAGTATCATATGATATTTGTCTCTTACTTCACTTAGTATGGTAATCTCTATGTCCATCCATGCTGCTGCAAATGGCATCATTTCATTCTTTTTTATGACTGAGTAGCAGTCCATCATGTCTATGTACCACATCTTCTATATCCGTTCCTCTGTCAGTGGAAATTTTGGTTGCTTCCATGTCTTGGCTATTGAAAATAGTGCTGCAGTGAGCACTGGGTACATATGTCTTTTCAAATTATGGTTTTCCCCAGATATATGCTTAGGAGAAGGTTGCTGGATCATTTGGTAGCTTTTTAGGGAACCTCCATATTGTTCTCAATAGTGGTTGTGCTAATTTACATTCCCACCAATGACATGGGAGGGCTTCTTTTTCCCCACTCCCTTTCCAGCATTTATCAAGTGTAGACTTGCCGTTGTGACCAGCGTGAGGTACTTCATTTAGTTTTTTGTTGTTGTTGTTGTTTTAATTTTTATTTTATTTTTGTACTTTACAATACTGTATTGGTTTTGCCCTGCATTGACATGATTTATTTAGTTTTCATTTGTATTTTGTTAATAATCAGTGATGTTGAACATCTTTTCAGGTACCTTTTGGCTGTCTGTATGTCTTTGGATAAATGTCTATTCAGGTCTCCCATCCATTTTTTGATTTTTTTTTTTATATTGAGCTACATGAGCCGTTTGTATACTTTGGAGGTAAAATATTTTTAATGATGATATAATTGTAAATCTAGATCATTTGGGAGACTTTATGTTTTTAATAATCAAATCAATGATTTGGGCCTGCACTTTAGATTTTCCCATATGCCCTCTTGTGTCCTAAAGGGAAAGAAAAACAGATTTTGTCAAGGAAAGAGCTAAATTAATAGAATAGCTGATGATTTCTAAAATGTTTAATAATGTCATTTAGGAGGAATAGAAAGTCTTATACATCCATAATGAGAAAAATGAAATAAAGTTCAAATTTTAAACACAATGCATTTAATACCACTTAATATTTAAAAAGCTAACTGCCTAAAAAAGTGGGTCAAATTGCTCTTTTAAATTAATTGTTAGATATTAGTTTGGTTTTGGCTTTTTGTTTGTTTGCTATCAAAGCCTGTGCCTTAAGTCGTAATAAACACACTAAAGGAAAGCAAAAACAAACAAACAAACAAACAAACAAATTTAGATCAACATTTATCTAAAATTTATTTAGATTCCAAATGTTTAATCTGTATGAGGCTGGAAAACAATATATGGTTTTTAAAAAATATATCAAATAGATTTATTTTTAATTTCTATTCATCATTTAATGTTTGCTAACCACTATTACTGTACTAGGAACTCTGCTGTTGGGGACACAAGCAATTCTTGCTCTCTTAGTCTTCATTCTACTTAAGGGATGATAAGAAAGAATAAATTATCATTTGTTAGGTTGTATTAAATGTCTTAGAGGAAAAAATAAACCATAGAATCGTGAGTACCTCACAGGTGGGTAGTATGGCATGTGGTTTGCAACTTTAAAGTGAATGTTCAAAGCAGAGCTTACTGTATAAAATAATTAAGCTGTAAGGATATGTTGCAAAGTTCATGGAGGATGGCCAACATTTTATAATGATTTTAAATAGAGTATAATCTACAAAAATTCTGAGTCTATTGTATACTTCAACCTAATATTATATTGTAACTCAACTATGTGTTGTTATTTAGTCACTAAGTCATGTCCAGCTCTTGCCACCCCATGGACAGTAGCCTGTCAACTATACTTAAAATGAAAACCAAAACAAAAAAGACCTCACTGGAAATGTGAAATTTGAAAGACCTGAAGCAAGTGACAAAATACACAGAAAAATACTACTTAGATTTCACCTGTTTTTCAAAAAGTTAAACTGAAATGCTTTATAAGTATTTTTAAATGGCAGTGTTAGAGTGATATATCCCATTAGTTATTCCACGAGGGGCATGTGTACAGCCCACTGTGGACCTGTGATCATCTTAAAAGATGGCCTGCAACATCCCGATGATTCCCATTTTATTCAAGGGGATTTTAATATTCAGTGTGACTTTCCTTCATCTTTTTGAAAATGAGGGCTATGGTCTTTTTAGGGACCTAGCTTTAACCGCTTAATGACTTTAATAAGCAAGAGCATTCCATTCTCTGATCAGAATAATAACATCAGGAACCAGGCAAAGAATCCAACCGAACTGAGACCCGAGTTAGTGCTAGTTCTCTGGAGTCTCCCTGTGACCCTAGGCAGCACATTTAATGTCTCTGAGTGTCAATTTTCTCACCTGCTAAGCAATCAGTTTGTGTCCTGGGATGGTTCAAGTTTCTTGTAAATTGTAACGGTTTATCATTTCCCAAATTGTGTGATTCCATCACACATTTCTGTGCCTCTTGCTAACATAAAGGGTCTCAGGATAATACTTGTTTTGTGGGAAGTTCTAGTGAGTGACTCAGCAGACCAGCCTAGGAAACCTGAACACGCCTTTCTACCTGTGCCTGTGTGAATCATTTTCTTGAATTTTCAGCTGTATTCACTTACTGCGGAATTTGTTAGTGCCCTTGGCAAAGTCCTTACCTCATTGCTCAATCGGTATGCCAAACTGCTTCATCTCCTGCTATTGTTTTCCAGAAATTACAGCTGCCCTACATGGCTGCAAGCAGTGCTTTGAAGTGGCCCCCACACCTGGGGTTATGCTGTTTCATCTCACCATGCCCAGATTTCGGGAATCCTAAAATAACCCTTTGTCCCCACCCAGTAGCTCAGTGAAAATGTGCTGTGATGTGTCTTACTTAATTCTATGAGAACTGGCACTGGATGGCATCATTTACTTGTTTTTTTTATGTTTATCTTGGAGGGAAAGGATATGTATCAGAGCTCAAAAGTCCAAAGTACAAGTTTATATTGTTTGAAGTCCTCCCGCATCAACAAAGTTTTCTGAATACTTGGACTCACAGGAGTTCCTCTGCCTTCTTAGAGGAGGAGATAGCATTGGTGGTAGCCAAATGGAAATGAACAAATTGAATTTGAAATCGAGCTTCACATCTTATTGGCTGGTTATTTGGAAAAGTATTTTTACTGCAACTATTGGGCATTGATTATAATGATTATCTATAACATCACTATGATTTCATTTCTTTTAAAATATCAGTTGTCAATTCATATCACACATTTTTTGTGCAAAGTAATGGAAGAGGATGTATACAAAACAGTTAATCACTAAAGTACTCAACATTTGAAACATACTAATTTCTCCTTTTGAACTCTCTTTTTTTCAGTATCTAAGCTGAACACAGTGTTTTATAATTATTTCACATACATAAATGTTCTCTTCTTGATCTTCTCATAAATTTTGTGATAAAATGACCAACATTTGGGTCCCCAGTGCAGTGTCTGGTCTGCTTGGGACTTTAAGTTAGTAATTTTAGACTTAGACTTAGCACAATACCAGGCAATAGTAACTGCTCAATAAGGATTTTACAAATGAGTGGGTTTCAATGATTTGCTGCATTTAAAAAATTTGTAGGTCTGATTTCCTGTGTCTAAAGTTTTCTTTCAGTTGAAATTCTGTTTGATAAAAGCAATGATCCTTGCCTAGACCTACCATGACTTATTTCAAATTACCTCTAAAGTCAGGGCCTTCCAATCCCACATTACTGGCATATTAGGTCCTGTTCTAGGACTTCAAGATTGCCTAGAAAGTGATAAATAGTATATGATTTTCCAATAGGCATATGGCAGATATATCTAGGCTTAACCGAATGCCAACGTCAGCAATGATCAGAATATTAATGTAACTGGCAAAGGCCGAAGAAGACAGTGTTCTTTGGATTACTCATTCTAGTTTTAGCAAATAACAACTTTTCAAATATTTTGAAAGAAAACTTCTTTTGGAACTTTGCTTCTGTATCCAAGAATTGCAATGTGAATGATTGTTTAATGGTTTGCCATTTAGAGGGCTTAAAATAATTATTTTCTCTCCATGGGAAAAGAAAAAGACAGGCCAAGGTGCTATCATCTAACCACATACCTAAGATAAATTTAATGTTTTGAATAAATCTGAAAGAAATTTATTTTGTTTAATCCAGCAGTCTCAACTTTGGGTAAGAACCAGTTGAACAATTTATTAAAATTGCAGTTGGTCTGAGGTGGAAATCGGGAATCTGCATTTTAACAGGCATTCCAGGTGATTCTGATGCTTACCAATCTATCGATGTCAGTAAGGAAACTCAGTCTTAGCCTCTGCACTGCTTAGGAAAGAGCATGTGGGTTTTATAGGCAAATGGAACTCAATTCAAGTTCAAGATCATCCATTTACTATCTTTGTGTGTGAGTACTGGAACATATATAACCTCTTTGAACTTCAGTTTCCAACTGTAAAGCTGGATAACTCTTACCATATAAGCATGATTTTATCTAGAGCACTTAAAAATTTGTTTTACAGTAGGTCCTTTTTTGGAGAAGGCAATGGCACCCCACTCCAGTATTTGGTTATCTGTTTTAGATATAGCAGTGTGTGCATGTCAATCCCAAACTCCCAGTCTATTCCTTGCTGCCATACTTTACCCCTGGTAACCATAGATTCATACTCCAAGTCTGTGAGTCTGTTTCTGTTTTGTGAACGAGTTCATCTGTATCATTTTCTTTAGATTCTGCATATAAGCCTGGTCATACTGCCTGACTGACTTCACTTAGTATGACAATCTTCAGGTCCATCCACGTTGCTGCAAATGACATTATTTCATTCTTTTAAATAACTTGAGTAATATTCCATTGTGTGTATGCACCATATCTTTATCCATTCCTCTGTCAACGGACATTTAAGTTGCTTCATGTCCTGGCTATTGTGAACAGTGGTGCAATGAACACTGTGGGACATGGATCCTTTTGAACCATGTTTTTCTCTGGATATATGCCCAGGAGAGAGATTGCTGAGTCATATGGTAGCTCCAGTTATAGGTTTTTTGTTTGTTTGTATTTTAAGGAACTTCTATACTGTTCTCTATAATGGCTGTAACAATTTACATTCCCACGTACAGTGTAAGAGGGTTGCATTTTCTTCACACCCTCTTCAGCATTTATTGTTTGTAGATTTTTTTTTTTTAACGAATGAGGCAGTTTATTAACCCAGCATCATTTGTCCTAATGCTTTTTGTTGGCAGCTGCCACCTGTCCAGTGATTCTGTCCCTGAGGCGTCAGTTTGTGGCCCCATCTTGGTCCTTTTCCACCATGTTCAGCCCCTCCAGGGCTTGGAGGACCCGCCGGGCCACGCTCTTGGAGCCTCTGCTGAAGTGGCTGGGCATGACACTATTCCTCTGACGCCCCCATAGAGCTTGGTCATGGAGCCAACCCCAGCGCCACCCGGGAGATACAGGTGCTGCAGCTCTTGTGTACAACCAGCTCTCCTCGTAGGGAGCAAGTTCTTTATGCTTGGCCAGCTTGACGGTGTCCACCCACTCAGGGACTTTCAGCTTCCCGGACTTTTTAAGGAAGGCTGCCAGAGCTCTGACGAACTCCTGCTGGTTCACGCCTTTTACAGTAACTCCAGGCATTGTGCAGCCTCTGTGCTGCCAGCCAGGGGAAAGCTGTTTGTAGATTTTTTGATGATGGACATTCTGACTAGTGTGAGGTGGTACCGCTTTGGAGTTTTGACCTGCATTTCTTTAATCGCTAGTGATGTTGAGCATCTTTTCATGTGCCTCTTGGCCATATGTATGTCATCTTTGGAGAAATGTCTGTTTAGGTCTTCTGCCCATTTTTAATTGGGTTATATTAATTCTAGTAGGGAGATACATTGTGCCTGCATTGATATAATGTCCTAGGCTCGGTTAGTTCCTTAATTCTTCTGCAGTCACTCAGAAGTAGAAACCTTGAACACTGCCAGTAGGGGGAACATGGTCTCTAAATGGGTCATTCACTTTTGAATCAGATCAGAGTCCCTTGAATGTTACTGTAGGCAAAAGTTGTTAAAGGAAACATATAGTTTTATACACTTGATTGCTCTAAATTTTAATATAACAAAAGACCTCATCTATTTCCGGCTCTACAGCTCTACTTAAGTCACAGTGTAATTCCCCATAAGAGAGACTTGAAGTGATTACTCAAGCACACAATACTTGTAAGTTGATCTGTTTTGAGGCTTCCTGGTTTGTCTGCTGCTAATGCAGGTAGAGGCTGGAGGGTTTAATGATCAAATTGTTCTAGGGCCCGTCTGCAGGTGTGAGAGTACTTCATTGTACTCTGAAGGTTACCAAGGAGAATTCTAAGGGGAACCCAAGCCCCAGGTAAGACTCCCTGAGTTATCACTAACTTGGAGTTACTCTCCAACCCTCTGTGCCAAGCTTTACTGATGCCCCAGAGGTTGATGTTCTTCACATCCTCCCCAGACCTTGATATTTGTACCTCCGCTGCCTTACATAAATGTACTGGACTTGATCATTTGCACATATGTGTCCCACTGAGGACATAGACTTTGGTTCACTCCTTTTTATGTCTGTTAGAAGGACAACTGTCAGACATTGAATAAATGAATTAATAAATGATTATTCTTAGTTATATACCCACTTCCTAAACTGAGTGGTTCTCTCTTGTGTTAAGCTTCTGTATGGAACTGTACAAATATTTTGCCTTAAAGGGGCTACTTTAGTTCCCTTTGTAATATGTAGTTCCTTTGAGTTAGTGAGCTAAGAGTATTTTATACACTAGTGCTTCAGCATTAAGAGAAGGAAATACTTGCCCTGGTGATTTGTTAAATTAGATGAAAAAGATTTTTTTGTTTTCTACTTTGCATTGCAATGCTTCAGAAATCATTTTAAGAGATAGGTATATCTTTAAGAGCAGGTCTTAAATCCCAAAAGCCCAAGGAAATATTTTATCATAGTTTCAGATTTATTTCTATCAGTTTTACAGTTATCTCATTGCCATCATGAAAAACAGCTCAGACGTCCAGAGCCTTCTACTAAGCAGTTACATGCAAAATATGTAAAATAGCTGTTTCACTGTTGAAAAGTTTTTTTTAATAAAATGCTGAAACATTTTTATATTAATAAATGCTATTTTGAAGTTTATCTATTTTATAAAATGCTGAAAACACCAGTCTGAATTAAACTTGGAACTATGCTGCAAAGATAAAAATGCCATCTCTCTGGAGAACTTGATACTTTCTTGATAGGCTTGAATAGCTGTGCTTAATCATGTATGCCTGAAATCAAGTCAGCTTGCACCTCTACCTGGACTTGTGGGACATCCCCACCATAACTTACCTGCCTTGATGTCATATTTTTCTCTCCATCAAAACGTTTTAGTCTATTTTTTTAAAAAAGGATTTTAGTCAATTTAAATATGTTCACTCAATACTAGGAATGAAGTGAAGTGAAGTCGCTCAGTCGTGTCCGACTCTTTGCGACCCCATGAACTGTAGCCTACCAGGCTCCTCTGTCCGTGGGATTTTCCAGGCAATAGTACTGGAGTGGATTGCCATTTCCTTCTCCAAAGGATCTTCCCGACCCAGGGATCGAACCCAGGTCTCCCACATTGTAGACAGATGCTTTACCGTCTGAACCACCAGGGAGTACTAGGAATAACTCCCCTTAATTAAGATAATTTTGTCCCTAAACCTCATTATGCTATTTTCATTTAAATTAGATGAAAGAAAAACTAATTGTACCTTTAAACCTCTCACCTATATCTCCAGATGCTAAATGTGCCAGTAACATTAAAGAAAGAAACATGATAGAGTTGAATCCATTGTTTAGTTGGAAGGTAGTTTATTAGTAGGCATTGAAAAATCATCCAAGGAGGGATCACAGGCAGGAACATGAGACTCTGGGAAGAGCTGTGGTGGTAAATGATGATCTCTCTGTGAGGGAATCTGGTCACTGTAACAGTGCTGCGTGTGCCGGCATGAATGAGTACTTAGAAATATCCATTTAGGAAATGGTAGAGCAAAAGTCAACTTTGAGATTCTTACATAAGAAACAATACTCTTAAACTTTACCAATGCCTCTGTTTTCACTCAAGTTATAGCCAATTCACATGTGGGTTGACATTTTATTTTCATTGTTATACTTGGCCCAGAACTCTTACAGCAGGAATTGTTTCTGTTTCTCATTGAACGTTGGGATATAAAAAAGTTAACTGGGAATCATTGTGAATACTAGTCTTTAGAATCATGTGAATATGGATCTTTGGAAAATACTTTGAGGTTAACTTATTTGGAACTGTAAAAACATAGGTAGGAAAATACGCAAATCATATGTACAATTTGATGATTTTTTTCCTCACAAAATGATGACTTCTGTGTGAAACCTACACCCACATGAGGAAAGAGACCATTATTTGCACTGAGAAGACTCGTGTTTTTTTTTCCCCCTTTCAACCATTAATCTCCAAAGATAACCACTATCCTGATTTTTCTAACTTTATGTAAGTGGAATCATGCAGCAAAGATTTTTCTCCCCAATTCTCTCACTTCACATGTGCATGTGAGATGCATCCACACGGTTGCTATAGTTACTATTCTTTTTCTTATCGCTATGTAGTTATCTATTTTATCAGTGTATCATAATTTATTCATAATTCTACTGTTACAGACTCTTGCTATCCCTATTTGAAAGCTATTACAAGTAGTGCAGCATAAACATTGTCATTTTCTTTGTAGTAAATATGTGAGTACCTTTCTCTTGTGTACAAGTCTAATAACAGAATTGAGGGATTATTGGATCTGTGTTTTTAGTAGTTTGAGTAATTTCTGCTAAGCAATAAGAGTGCCATTTGATTCATATCCACTCCAACATTTGATATTGCCTGTTTTTTAAAAATGGAGTACTCAGTTCAGTTCAGTCGCTCAGTTGTGTCCGACTCTTTGTGACCCCATGAACTGCAGCACGCCAGGCCTCCCTGTCCATCACCAATTCCCAGATTTCACCCAAACTCATGTCCATCGAGTTGGTGATACCATCCAGCGATTTCATCCTCTGTTGTCCCCTTCTCTTTCTGCCCTCACTCCCTCCCAGCATCAGAGTCTTTTCCAATGAGTCAACTCTTCACATGAGGTGGCCAAAGTATTGGAATTTCAGCTTTAGCATCAGTCCTTCCAAAGAACACCCAGGACTGATCTTCTTTAGAATGGACTGGTTGGATCTCCTTGCAGTCCAAGGGACTCTCAAGAGTCTTCTCCAACATCACAGTCCAAAAGCATCAATTCTTCAATGCTCAGCTTTCTTCACAGTCCAATTCTCACATCCATACATGACCACAGGAAAAACCATAGCCTTGACTAGACAGACCTTTGTTGGTAAAGTAATGTCTCTGCTTTTGAATAAAAGTGGAGTGTACAGTCTATCTATTCTCAGTTTTAACTTGTATTGCTTGATGACTCTTGCAGCCTTTTTTTGTGTATTTAGGAGCCATTCTAATAGTTTCTTTGTAAATTGCCTTTTCAAGTCTTTTGCCTAGTTTCCTGTTTTGTTGTATTTTTCTTAGTGATTTGTAGAAGTTATTCATCTTTTCTTTACACACATTCTCTAACAGTACATTTATAAAAATGTGTTTTTGTACCTACTATAGAGTTTATCTGTTTGGTTTGTAAAGATGTCGTCTTCTTTTGGGGACCAGAAATTATTTAAGCTAAGTCCAATTTATATTTTTTCCTTTCTTCTTTAGCCTTTTTAGAATCTTATTTAAGAAACACTTGCCTATCTCAGGTCATGAAAATATTCTCCTGTTTTCTTAACGAAAGCTTTCGTGTTTTGCATTTCATATTTCAATTTACAATCCATCTGAAATTGGTTGTTGTGTCCGATGTGAGACAGGGATCACATTTTATTGATTTTTTTTTTAAATATGAATAGCCCATTGATCAGTACCCATATTGAAAACACCATCCTTTCTGGAAAAAATTATTTTTTACCCATTGTACTGCAGTGTTACTTTGTAAAAAAAAAAATTAAAAATGACTGTGTATGTGTGTAAAAATATTAATATATGTATTTACAGATTTTCAATTCTACTTCACTGGTCCATTTTCTGATTATCCTCATTTCATGCTTTGTACTTGCATATTTTTTGTTGGATTTATTCCATCAATGTTATTATTTAGATCTTACTATAATCAGCTTTGTGTTAAACTTTTTTATTCTATATTTTTATTCTGGAAGATAAAATGTAGTTGACTTTGTATAGTCATCATGTATCTAGAGATTTTGCTCAGTTCACTTTTTGACAAATAGCTTGAATGTAGATTATTTTTCTTTTCTTTGTTTTTGCCATTTTGTCTGTACACTTATCAAGTCACCTGAAAATAATGAATTATTTTGCTTTTATTTTTAGTGCCTTGCACTGGCAAGTCCTTTTAGTATCGTAAAAAGTAAAAGTAGAAATACCAGGTAAGTATTAAGAAGAGTCTTATTACTGGTCTCAGGAAATTATTGAGCATTCTACACTATTTTGAAAGTTCCATTCTATATGCAGTTTAAGAATTTTTATTGTAAATTAATGTTGAATTACCTGAAATGTTTGCATGTATTAAGAGGACTATGTACTTTTTCTTCTTTTCTTTTGCTAATTTGTGTCAACAGTAATTTATTTTTTAATGTTAAAATGCCCCTACGTGCCTCGAGTAAGTCCAGTTGTTAATGACATATTATCTTTTTTATCAAATATTCTTTTACATGGAAATTTACTCATGAGAGACACTAGGTCAAATGTTTTTACCCCTCTTTTAAATTAAGTTGAGCTTTTTATACATCCTAACTCTTTTGTTGTTTTTGACATTTTAACTCTTTAAAAACCAAAATTTTAAAATATTCATTTTGTGCTAATTTTTATAGCAGATATACTCACATAGGTAATATCTTAGAATGATTATTCCAAGCACCAGTGTACTGCTGCTGCTAAGTCACTTCAGTCATGTCCAACTCTGTGCAACCCCATAGATGGCAGCCCACCAGGCTCTCCCGTCCCTGGGATTCTCCAGGCAAGAACACTGGAGTGGGTTGCCATTTCCTTCTCCAATGCATGAAAGTGAAAAGTGAAAGTGAAGTCGCTCAGTTGTGTCTGACTCTTAGTGACCCCATGGACTGCAGCCTACCAGGCTCCTCCATCCATGGGATTTTCCATGCAAGAGTACTGGATTGGGGTGCCATTGTCTTCTCTGACCAGTGTAGTAGTACTGTGTAAATAAAGTAGACTCTTGTGTTGTTACACTTTGAGTAAACTGGGTTTCCCCAATTTCTCCAGACATTACACCTTTTTCTTAATATGCAAGCAGTAATAGAATCACTATCTCACTGTCTACAAAATGCAGTCTCTGGTGAGATTTTACTCCAATACATTTTAGTTGGAAATTTTTGCCTGAACTAATTTCTGATCATTTTCTTAAAATGTTCCAGAATAAAGTCTGTTCTTTACCTTTGCATAAGCAAAAGTCCCATTTTGTGATTTTCCTTAATTAGATGTGTTATTTGTATTCAAAGGGGAATCCAAACTTCTACAGAAAATGTTAAAAACTGAACTCTAGTGAATTCTATTATTAACTTGTCTTTTCCATTTAATTATGATTTCTATCATTTACATATATATTTTTTACTCACGAGTTTTCTTTATTTTTTTAAGCATTTTTACATTAAAATGTTTGCATTTAAAAATGAGACACAGTTGACAGAAACTTAAGTATAACTGGAGAAAAGTACATGAATAATTGAATATGAAAGTTGCTATGTATAATGGTATTGCAACAAAATAATGGATAGAAAATAATCATAGGTTAAAACGTCTATAAAAGTCTGGTAATTATATTTAATGGATGTAACTGTCTTTCTACTCTGTTTGTTGTTGTTTTTCTCTTTTTTTTGGTTCTAATATAGTTTTGGATCGCAGGAAACATAAATTCACTCCCAGTAGTGGAGAGAATAGAAAACCTATGGTCAAGACAAAATAGGCAAATGCAGTTACCCATAAAGGAGAAATAAAGTGCCAGCAGGCCACAGTAGGACTGAGAAACCCAAAAGTTAGTTTACTCTTTCCGACTTGAAAAGGCTTGTCTCGGTTCAGTTTCATCTCTATGATTTCACTTTAGTTTTTTACATGGTATAGCATGGCTACCACTACATCTCATATTTGTGTGGTTTTGGAATTCATGTGTTTTTGTTATTTCAGATGTTGGGTATTTCAGTTATTAAGGAGGAAAGTCTCTTATTGTTCCCTTCTTACGCTTCCACATGAGGATCTTCATTTAAAATACCTCTATCTTCTTCTTTTATACTTTCTTGACTCCCCATCTTGCAAAGAGGGGGGATTATCTTGCTTGGTTTGTTTGAGAGGGGTTGTTGAGGTTGCCATGCTAAGCAGCCACTTCACCTCTCTCTCTAGGTCTCTCCACCTGTGACCAGGGTGCATTGTCTGCTCTCACTCAAAGGGAGCTGCTACACAGTTAGGAAGTGAGTAGTATTCTACCTGTGCCAGTTAGTGCATGGATAAATAACTATTTAAGTCCACTTGTGCTGCCCTAACAAAATACCGCAAACCAAATGGCTTACAAACAACAGCAATTTATTTCTCCAGTTCTGGCGTCCAGAAGCCCAAAATCAAGAGGCCTGCAAGTTTGGTGTCTGGTTAGAACCCACTTCCTGGTTCATAGANTCTTCTCCAACATCACAGTCCAAAAGCATCAATTCTTCAATGCTCAGCTTTCTTCACAGTCCAACTCTCACATCCATACATGACCACAGGAAAAACCATAGCCTTGACTAGACAGACCTTTGTTGGTAAAGTAATGTCTCTGCTTTTGAATAAAAGTGGAGTGTACAGTCTATCTATTCTCAGTTTTAACTTGTATTGCTTGATGACTCTTGCAGCCTTTTTTTGTGTATTTAGGAGCCATTCTAATAGTTTCTTTGTAAATTGCCTTTTCAAGTCTTTTGCCTAGTTTCCTGTTTTGTTGTATTTTTCTTAGTGATTTGTAGAAGTTATTCATCTTTTCTTTACACACATTCTCTAACAGTACATTTATAAAAATGTGTTTTTGTACCTACTATAGAGTTTATCTGTTTGGTTTGTAAAGATGTCGTCTTCTTTTGGGGACCAGAAATTATTTAAGCTAAGTCCAATTTATATTTTTTCCTTTCTTCTTTAGCCTTTTTAGAATCTTATTTAAGAAACACTTGCCTATCTCAGGTCATGAAAATATTCTCCTGTTTTCTTAACGAAAGCTTTCGTGTTTTGCATTTCATATTTCAATTTACAATCCATCTGAAATTGGTTGTTGTGTCCGATGTGAGACAGGGATCACATTTTATTGATTTTTTTTTTAAATATGAATAGCCCATTGATCAGTACCCATATTGAAAACACCATCCTTTCTGGAAAAGATTATTTTTTACCCATTGTACTGCAGTGTTACTTTGTAAAAAAAAAAATTAAAAATGACTGTGTATGTGTGTAAAAATATTAATATATGTATTTACAGATTTTCAATTCTACTTCACTGGTCCATTTTCTGATTATCCTCATTTCATGCTTTGTACTTGCATATTTTTTGTTGGATTTATTCCATCAATGTTATTATTTAGATCTTACTATAATCGGCTTTGTGTTAAACTTTTTTATTCTATATTTTTATTCTGGAAGATAAAATGTAGTTGACTTTGTATAGTCATCATGTATCTAGAGATTTTGCTCAGTTCACTTTTTGACAAATAGCTTGAATGTAGATTATTTTTCTTTTCTTTGTTTTTGCCATTTTGTCTGTACACTTATCAAGTCACCTGAAAATAATGAATTATTTTGCTTTTATTTTTAGTGCCTTGCACTGGCAAGTCCTTTTAGTATCGTAAAAAGTAAAAGTAGAAATACCAGGTAAGTATTAAGAAGAGTCTTATTACTGGTCTCAGGAAATTATTGAGCATTCTACACTATTTTGAAAGTTCCATTCTATATGCAGTTTAAGAATTTTTATTGTAAATTAATGTTGAATTACCTGAAATGTTTGCATGTATTAAGAGGACTATGTACTTTTTCTTCTTTTCTTTTGCTAATTTGTGTCAACAGTAATTTATTTTTTAATGTTAAAATGCCCCTACGTGCCTCGAGTAAGTCCAGTTGTTAATGACATATTATCTTTTTTATCAAATATTCTTTTACATGGAAATTTACTCATGAGAGACACTAGGTCAAATGTTTTTACCCCTCTTTTAAATTAAGTTGAGCTTTTTATACATCCTAACTCTTTTGTTGTTTTTGACATTTTAACTCTTTAAAAACCAAAATTTTAAAATATTCATTTTGTGCTAATTTTTATAGCAGATATACTCACATAGGTAATATCTTAGAATGATTATTCCAAGCACCAGTGTACTGCTGCTGCTAAGTCACTTCAGTCATGTCCAACTCTGTGCAACCCCATAGATGGCAGCCCACCAGGCTCTCCCGTCCCTGGGATTCTCCAGGCAAGAACACTGGAGTGGGTTGCCATTTCCTTCTCCAATGCATGAAAGTGAAAAGTGAAAGTGAAGTCGCTCAGTTGTGTCTGACTCTTAGTGACCCCATGGACTGCAGCCTACCAGGCTCCTCCATCCATGGGATTTTCCATGCAAGAGTACTGGATTGGGGTGCCATTGTCTTCTCTGACCAGTGTAGTAGTACTGTGTAAATAAAGTAGACTCTTGTGTTGTTACACTTTGAGTAAACTGGGTTTCCCCAATTTCTCCAGACATTACACCTTTTTCTTAATATGCAAGCAGTAATAGAATCACTATCTCACTGTCTACAAAATGCAGTCTCTGGTGAGATTTTACTCCAATACATTTTAGTTGGAAATTTTTGCCTGAACTAATTTCTGATCATTTTCTTAAAATGTTCCAGAATAAAGTCTGTTCTTTACCTTTGCATAAGCAAAAGTCCCATTTTGTGATTTTCCTTAATTAGATGTGTTATTTGTATTCAAAGGGGAATCCAAACTTCTACAGAAAATGTTAAAAACTGAACTCTAGTGAATTCTATTATTAACTTGTCTTTTCCATTTAATTATGATTTCTATCATTTACATATATATTTTTTACTCACGAGTTTTCTTTATTTTTTTAAGCATTTTTACATTAAAATGTTTGCATTTAAAAATGAGACACAGTTGACAGAAACTTAAGTATAACTGGAGAAAAGTACATGAATAATTGAATATGAAAGTTGCTATGTATAATGGTATTGCAACAAAATAATGGATAGAAAATAATCATAGGTTAAAACGTCTATAAAAGTCTGGTAATTATATTTAATGGATGTAACTGTCTTTCTACTCTGTTTGTTGTTGTTTTTCTCTTTTTTTTGGTTCTAATATAGTTTTGGATCGCAGGAAACATAAATTCACTCCCAGTAGTGGAGAGAATAGAAAACCTATGGTCAAGACAAAATAGGCAAATGCAGTTACCCATAAAGGAGAAATAAAGTGCCAGCAGGCCACAGTAGGACTGAGAAACCCAAAAGTTAGTTTACTCTTTCCGACTTGAAAAGGCTTGTCTCGGTTCAGTTTCATCTCTATGATTTCACTTTAGTTTTTTACATGGTATAGCATGGCTACCACTACATCTCATATTTGTGTGGTTTTGGAATTCATGTGCTTTTGTTATTTCAGATGTTGGGTATTTCAGTTATTAAGGAGGAAAGTCTCTTATTGTTCCCTTCTTACGCTTCCACATGAGGATCTTCATTTAAAATACCTCTATCTTCTTCTTTTATACTTTCTTGACTCCCCATCTTGCAAAGAGGGGGGATTATCTTGCTTGGTTTGTTTGAGAGGGGTTGTTGAGGTTGCCATGCTAAGCAGCCACTTCACCTCTCTCTCTAGGTCTCTCCACCTGTGACCAGGGTGCATTGTCTGCTCTCACTCAAAGGGAGCTGCTACACAGTTAGGAAGTGAGTAGTATTCTACCTGTGCCAGTTAGTGCATGGATAAATAACTATTTAAGTCCACTTGTGCTGCCCTAACAAAATACCGCAAACCAAATGGCTTACAAACAACAGCAATTTATTTCTCCAGTTCTGGCGTCCAGAAGCCCAAAATCAAGAGGCCTGCAAGTTTGGTGTCTGGTTAGAACCCACTTCCTGGTTCATAGACTGCTGTGTGCTCTCATGACACAAGGGGGCCAGAAAGCTCTCTGGGATCTCTTCTATATAGGGACTAATCCCATGAATGAAGGCTCCATCTCATACCTAATCAACTTCCAAAAAGTCTTATCTCCTAATACATCACGTTATGGGGTTAGGATAGGAATTTTGGAGAGATGTGCTGTGCTTAGTTGTTCAGTTGTGTCTGACCCTTTGCGACCGTATGAACTGTAGCCTGCCAGGCTCCTCTGTTCATGGGGATTCTCCAAGCAAGAATACTGGAGTGGATTGCCATGCCCTCCTCCAGGGGATCTTCCCAACCCAGGGATCAAACCCAGGTCTCCCACATTGCAGGTGGATTCTTTACCATCTGAGCCACTACAATCATGTTCAATTTAGGAATAAATTTTTAGCAAGCCCATTTGGCTTTATATATCAAGTCATAATCCCCAATTAGCTTTCCTAGTAGTAAACATGATATTTTGAGTTCTATTTTTCTGACTGTTGATTCTATTTCTCAGCTGGTTCCAAAAGAACAGAGACCTACTACAAATCCTACACAGAAAGAAAATATGGTCCATTTGTCACATGATATTAAAAACAGTTAAAATGTTAAGACTGAATAAAAAAATAGTGCTTATATATGCAGATGAAAATATAGACCATATTTATGAACTTGAATATGGAAGGATTTTGTAAGGAAGCAACTTAAAATGTAAAAACTAGCCTTATATATGACCACAATAAAACAAAAATACCTGGGTCTCAAAAAAACACACAATAAACAAAGTACAAAAAACCCGTCAGAGTGAAGTAAAAAATTGTAGCCTGTAAATATAACACAAATTCCTGTAAGTGAGAAAGAAAAAACAACCCATTAGAAAAATGGGCATCATATAAAATATAGTCAGGAAAGTGTGATCTATTTCTACCACTAGTTCCACAAGGAAGTACTGGTTACAATGAAATACTAGTTCTACAGTGAGATACTAAAAATACCAAGTGTAGTAACGCCAAGTATTGGAAAAAATGGAAAGCAATCATAATATTTATACTTTGTTGGCGAGGGCATAAATTGGTAAAGTCCCTTTAGATGGCAGTTTGGCAATATTGAGTGAAGCTGCAGAGGTACACACCAAATAACCCTGCAGTTTCATTTCTGTACCCCTCTTCCAGATGTTAACAAAGAAACATGTATAGGGATGTTCACAACGACAGCATTTATAGTGGTAAGTCTGTGGTCCTAGAAGAGGGGATTAGAAAAGTACATTTTGTCAACACAAAAGAACACTATATATCAGTGAAAGTGAGTACATCTGAGCTTCATATGTCACCAGGGATCAATTTCACAAACATGATGTTAGTTGAAGAAAGCGGGTTGCAGAAACATTTGTATATACTATGTATAATAAAAATATGGGGAAAATAAAGAACAGAATGATATTACACCAGATTCAGGTAGTAATTCAATCTCAGAGAGGGAAGATAACAGAAACTGTTGAAATGATTTTATTTCATAAACTCAGTGGAGCATCCATAGATAATTATCATGTTGCAAGCTATACATTTTTTAATGTCTAAGATATTTTATAGTTTTTGAAGGAAAGGCCTTATCCTGAAATCATAGGTGGTAAGACTTGTGAAATAAGAATTTTTGTCATAATACATGCAGCCACAGTCCTGGGATTACTAACACTTGCTGGCTCCTAGTTGCCTACTGGACAGAAGTTAAATATCCTAGCATGGCATTGGAGGTCTTTTACATTAGGATCTCTCTTTCTCTCTTGCTTCCTTTTTTCTCTTCCTCACTTCCTCTTTCTTCGCTATGCTGGGTCTTAGTTGCGTCTCATGGGGTCTTTAGTTGTGGCGTATGAATCTTGGTTATGGCATGTGGGATCTAGTTCCCTGACCAAGGATTGAACCCAGCCCTCCTGCATTGGGAGAGTGGAGTCTAAGCCACTGGACCACCAGGGAAGTCCCAGAATCTTACTTTATTTTCCACACTTACTCTTTCTTTCCTCCTTATAGCATATGTTCTGAGTATCTAATAAATCATTTTCAGTTCCTTGAGTGTACTCCTTTTTAATGCTTTCAATTCCTCCTTAACTTTTGATCATCTTTCAAAACAGTTAAAATATTACCCTTGTAAAAATACCTCCAGTTTTCACATTGTGTTACATACTTCAGGGTGTTGTTATGGGCTTATATATCTGTGTTCTCCATTAAAGGCAGCTTGTGGAAGGTGCAACCACGTCTTGTTTTTGCTGCCCAGTGCTTGACATAGCAGGTGCTTGATATTACAAGAATAAGTTATTAGAAGAGATGTTGGAATGTCACAAGTTGAAGCATTTGTTGCTAAATTAGTGACACAGCACTGAGCAGGATGGAACTTCAGAAGTTGTCCCTGTGTTAGAGTTGTCTGAAAAGATTCCATGAAAGCCCTTGGCCTTACTCTTAGTCTCAGAGGGTGGGTAAGCTTTGCAGTCATTGAGGAGAGAGATAAGCTTCCTAAGCTGAACCAGTTTGGACAAGGGGAAGCCATTCTTCAGTCTGCAGATTTCAATGCACGTGCTGCCTCTTTAGGGAGCTAGTGACTTTATTTTCTGGGTTCTATAGAAACTGCTCACGTTTCCTTACTATGTAAGGTAAAGGTAGAGACTGTGTTAACATTTAGGCTCCGTGGAAAAACAAAGAGAAAAGGAGATAGAGAGGAGACGGAGCTAAGCAAGGATTTGTGGTCTCAGAATGTAGTCTCAGCCTGAGCCCATAGAGAGCTCTGGAGTGTAAGTAGCACTCAGAATTAATCTCTCCTCAGGGCAAGCAGGGAATCCTTTTATATATTCAGGTCAGTCCATTATTGATAACAGGCTGTTTTTGAGAGGGGTCGCATCCCTGGAGCAAGAGAACTTCCATTTGGCTGGAGGCACTTCTCTTAGAGAGGGGTCAGCTGTGACTATGAGCTGCTAACACACTCAGCAGCTGGGAGGTGAGTGTTCGTGCCTACTAAGGTGGATCTAAGCAAGGGACTACTTTAAAAATCTGCTCAGATACCCTCTTGCAAGTACCTACTTTCCCACTCTTCTGCTGTGGCCCCACTTTGTATCATGCGGCTGTATCACTGCCCCCATCTGCTGGGCCACTCATACTGCTTCTGCTGACACTATCACTTTAAAACAGATCCCGGTCCTTTGGGCACTGCTGTGTGTCAAGGTCCTTGGTACCCTAGCCACTTCTGGATGTCACCATTTATCACGTTGCTCTTGATGCTGTAGCTTTCTGGGTGTCAAGTTCTATTCAAGGTCAAAGCTTGGGAAGAGATCCCCTTGTATTCTGTTACATTGTATTTGTTAATTGGCACCCAAAGCAGAAAAGATTGTACTCCAGTGTTTTTAGGAGTAAGTAGTAGAACAACTCTTTTGCTTTCTCTAGCACTCACCCAAACATTACCCAAAGTCTTCGCTCATGACTACTGTTCTGTTATTGAAACACTATGATCTTCCCAATTTTCTGCTCCTTTAGGATGTGTCCTCTCCTCACTGATCTCTCAATCCCTCTTGCAAATAGACACTTGGTAGGCCTGTGCCATCAAAGATCCTACCACATATACAGTTTCTATTAGTGGCAGAATCATGTCTTTAGCTACATATGCAAAATTCAGATTAAGACTAAATTATGTGACTAGTTGAAAGGAGTTAATTAATGCAGTGACTATTCTGGGGAGAAGCACTATATTCGTTTCTGTTCAGAATTCCATGATCGGAATGTCCAGTATTTTCTTTTTTTTAAATATAAATTTATTTATTTTAATTGGAGGTTAATTACTTTAAAATATTGTATTGGTTTTGTCATACATCAACATGAATCTGCCACAGGTATACACGTGTTCCCCATCCTGAACCCCCCTCCCTCCTCCCTCCCCGTACCATCCCTCTGGGTTATCCCAGTGCACCAAGCATCCTGTGTCCTGCATCGAGCAGGACTAGTGATTCATTTCATATATGATATTATACATGTTTCAATGTCATTCTCCCAAATCATCCCACCCTTTCCCTCTCCCACAGAGTCCAAAAGCCTGTTCTATACATCTGTGTCTCTTTTGCTGTGTTGCATACAGGGTTATTGTTCCCATCTTTCTAAATTTCATATATATATGTTAGTATACTGTGTTGGCGTTTTTCTTTCTGGCTTACTTGACTGTATAATAGGCTCCAGTTTCATCTACCTCATTAGAATTGATTCAAGTAATATCTGGATGTCCTATCCTTCTAGACAAATAGAAAACCAATGAGCTGTGAATGGAATGGCTTCTGCGATAAGGCATTCATTTACCAGTGTCATTTCTAGGCTGAAGCATTTAATTATGCATGTGAGACCCTCTTGTGCTTTCGTGTCCTGCTGCAGCAAGGATGGAGGAGGCTCTGAGGTGCAGCTAGCAGGCCAGTGGCTGAAACAATCTCTGCCATCATACTCAGAGGACGTTGTGTAAATGAGAAATAAGAGAAATGGTTTTTCTTGAGTTAAGCCATTGAGATTTGAGTATTGTTTGTTATTACAGAGTAAACTTAGCATATCCTCACTAATAAAAACAGCTGCTTTTATTTCCTTCTCATTCCCCATTTAACAACAACCAAAAAAATGGTCTCTATAATGAAGGAGGTTTTGGTGAAGACTGCAAGTTATAAAACTTCATACTCATAAATTTTCCTTTCAACTCCATTTCTCCTTTGCTTCCTCTCTTCTGTCACCTGGTATGCTTCTTAAGGAATTTGTGTGTTTGAGTAGAATGTTTCATAAAAAAAAATACTAAACATAAAGTACATTCCAGATGGTTAATCTGCCACAGTTATTAAAATAAACAAAATATCTAAGTTGCAAAATGAGTGATTGGTATAACTTAGGAAGTCAGTAATCAGGTCAATTGTAGAGCTCTAGAAACCCAAACCTTTCAAACTCTGCATCTGTGTGTGTGTGTGTGTGTGTGTGTGTGTGTGTGTGAATTTGGTCAGAAGTTTGTCTTTAATCAACATGTTGATTTTGGAAAGTCTGATAAGTAATACTGAGTTATATGGATAGATAAAATGTTTCTTCACTGGAATCTCTCAAATAAGTCTCAAAAATGTCTATTTACACTCTGTACCTGTTGAACTGAATTAAAAGAAAAAGGTAAAATCTGACACAGTCACATCACAATGTAAACTCTGCTTGTAAAATGTTATTGCAGCCAATATTATAAANTTTGGAAAGTCTGATAAGTAATACTGAGTTATATGGATAGATAAAATGTTTCTTCACTGGAATCTCTCAAATAAGTCTCAAAAATGTCTATTTACACTCTGTACCTGTTGAACTGAATTAAAAGAAAAAGGTAAAATCTGACACAGTCACATCACAATGTAAACTCTGCTTGTAAAATGTTATTGCAGCCAATATTATAAATATTTTAGTATAAATCATTCTGAATATATGATATGTATAATGTGATAATTAATATTTATCTTAATACATCTATTATTTATAAAATAATCAGCCAATAGTAAAATTTACATCTTGCAAATCTAGTAGCTAAAATCAGAATGTATTTTAGGTGTGTGGCTGATGCTCTCTGCTGCTCTACTTTTTAACATTTTAGAAAATAAAGCTGGAAGCCTGCTTTTCAGAATCCCTAATTCCTGTGTTATTTTTTAAAAGTGTTCCCATTAGGGAACTCTGCTTTCAGAATCAACAATAGTTCATGGCCTTTGTTGCATAAGCTTTATTTATTCATAGAAGCTATCTGCAGTAACGAAACTGCTATAAGTAAATGAGTCTATTCTGAAATTTTTAACGTGAAAAAATTTTAAAGGTAAAATATGTCTGATGATATTACATGATGAAAGAGAGCTAATAAATTCACCACCAAGAAAGAGGTATGAGACCCCAAAATCCAATGGAGTTACATTTATGGCCTGGGGATATTGGTCTGTTCTGAATATTTCTTCCCTGCAGGCACTGTGTGATGTCATATTGCAAGTCTACCTTTGTGCTGTGAAGGGTAAAGACACTTCCTACAGTCTTCCCCCATAATGATATTCAACTGCAGTGGTAAACAAGCCTATTTGTTTAGCACTGTTTTTAGACCACTGTTAAATAGTCTTTTTTAAAAACTTAGAAAATGAAACATTTTCATGACCATTGTTTATAGGATTTTAAAGTGCAGTATTTTACTGTATTGGTGTTTTTCTTTCTGGCTTGCTTCACTCTGTATAGTAGGCTCCAGTCTCATTCACCTCATTAGAACTGATTCAAATGTATTTCTTTTTAATGGCTGAGTACTATTCCATTGTGTATATGTACCACAGCTTTCTTACCCATTCATCTGCTGATGGACATCTAGGTTGCTTCCATGTCCTGGCTATTATAAACAGTGCTGTGATGAACATTAGGGTACACGTGTCTCTTTCAATTCTGGTTTCCTTGGTGTGTATGCCCAGCAGTGGGATTGNTGGGAAAGATTGAAGGCAGGAGGAGAAGGGGAAGATAGAGGATGAGATGGTTGGATGGCATCACTGACTCAATGGACTTGAGTTTGAGTGAACTTCGTGAATTGGTGATAGACAGGGGTGCCTGCATGCTGCAGTCTATGGGGTTGCAAAGAATTGGACATGACTGAGTGACTGAACAACAACAAATGTATTTCTCTATTTCTTGGACACGAGTGGTAGCACTTCAGTGCCTTTCCTCTCTTCAATCCTACCCATGGTTCCTTCTCCAGAAACACCAGCATGCGCTTGCAGAACCTCTCCTTTGAAGACCATGTGAAAGATCTGAGTACATAATTGAATCGGTAACTTCCCATTTGCTCTTCCAAGAGTGTATCTGAGGACCTGGATCATTTTCTCCAAAGTGTCTCTAACTCTGTAGCAGCTGGTGCTTATTAACCACCTGGATGGATACCCACAATACTCTTCCCTCTTCAACTATATAATCAGCCATTGTCTTCAAGGGGGCACCCTCCACCAGCCTTACAACTCATCAAGATGGTAGGAATTGTTCTTGTCACCATCTTCCAAACTTCAAGTTCTTACAAAAACATGAGGACTCTTCAGTGGCTGTTGACTTGAATGCAATAATAATTGGCTCCGGGGTTATTGGATCACATCAGTGTCCCTTATGTTGCCCCAAAAAGACATACATATTTTCCCTTTGTACAGTAGAGTCTTTGCATGAAACTGACATGCCTGCAGTTCATGCCTTGTGGAAACTTCCTGACAAGCTCTGATGAGATGCAGTTCTCTCCTGGTAAGATCTTAGTGACCTCAGGAGGCAGTTAGAGTTCAATCTTGGTCCCCTGAGTTCTCTCCAAACTTCATGGTGTCTCCCCAACTCAGTCTCATACTAGAATGTGGACATCCCTGGCAGAGGTATATCTGGACAAAGGAGTAACCACAGCCCCCTTTTAACCACCATGGCTCTCTCGCCAGGCATCGGTTCTTCAGTGACTCTGAGTGAAGCCATTTGTCCAGCTGTCTTGGTTTGCGTTCTTCCAAAAGGCAGCCCTGAGACAAGAAATACTGTGAACCATCAAGGAAGGAAGGGACGGGAAAGCCCCAATTCAGGATATTCATGAGAAAGCTAATGCTGTGAACAACGGGGGTTCAGTCCTGCTGGGAGACTGTCTCCAACACATACTTCAGAGCTGTCCCACCAGAGGAAGCCGCGACACTTTTTCATCTCCCTCCATCTAGCATTGGTGAAGGCTGCTCCCGGGAGGATTCACTCCCCAGCACTTCCAGATGACCATCTGTCTGGTAGCCCAGAATATCCTGTGACCAGACAGAGTCCTTAGGAAGAGAGAAACTGATGTTTGAGGTAGAGCCTTCAGCCTGGACAGGAAGAGTTTATTCAAGCTACAGGTGACTTCAGTTGTGGGCCCAAGAGGATGTGACATTACATGCTACACAGACCGATGGCCAACGCTGAGATAAATTGTTCACTTTGCCTCTCATGTGGCCCTTCTGATAACGGTTTGATTGTGAAAGATTGGATGAGTCAAGCGACAGACTCAGGCCCTGAAAACAGCAGCAGATGTTACTCTCAGGACAGAATATCTAGAAAAACTAGGACATAATGCCAAGTCGTGAGGAATTACCCTTTGGAGAGCCGGGAGACCCCCTGAATCAAAGAGCAAGGCAAGACACAATGCAGATGGGAGTGAAGGTGTAACAGCTCCCAAAGATCAAGACCACTTCAGGGAAGAACCGTGCAGGTGGAGGAAAAGAAAATGGCCTGTATTTTAAATTTTTATTAAACCCTGCCTCCATCTCCCTTAAAAAGCAAACATTGTTGCAAAATAAGAAGGGCTTTGTACATTTGTTTCAGGAGAGGCAAGACAGTGAGGGGGGAAGAGCTTTTCTCCATCCTCTGCAGGTCCCCAGGGAGAGAACTAAACAGAATAAAAGAAGGGAAAAGCCCTATTTCTGAGGCCTGAAGGAAGACGGAAGGAGGGGGAAGGGAGAGCTGGGCTAGCGCTGAGGGATGTGCCTTGAAGAATTGCATTCCTGGAAACAAATTTGGAGAATACTCAGGAGAGAACCGGGTCACAGAGGGACAAATTTACTGCGAAGCGTATTTTAGAAATACAAGGCTGGTGCTTCCCTGGCGGTCCAGTGGTTAAGACTGCGCTTCTCTTGCAGAGGCCACAGGTTCGATTTCTGGTCAGGGCACTCAGATCCCACATATTGCACGGTGCAGCCAATAAATAAAAAATATATATATATGTTACAGATGCAAGACTTCTTTTCTCCCTTTCTATTGCATTTCCTCCCAACATAATCCCTGTTTAGGATGAAGGCCAGGTGGCCATGTCTAAGCCACCTGGTCTTCCAGCCCAGACCCAGATGGCTGGTGCAGGGAGCATCATTCTGTTGGCCATTGGATCCAATCAGATTTTCCCTCATTGGAAACTGAACTAAGAGACTCAGAGAGTCTAGTTAAGGAACAATTAGCCTGAGAATTAGAAAATTATCACCGTAATGTGGGCACATAGACTAGGAAGGCAGACAGAAGTATAATGAGAAGCGGAGACAAAAATGACATCAGTGGTACAGTTCTGAGTATATGAGTTGATAATATGTTGCTGAGAATATTGCATCTGCATTTATGAGGAATACTGGTGTATACTCTCCCTCCCTCTCTTCCTTCTGGTATGGTTTTTGGCTGGATTTGTTATCAAGGCAATTCTGGCCAGATAAAATAAGAAGGATTTAAAAAAAATGACATCAGTGAAAATGGGAGTAAGGACCTCTGAAAGTGCAGCCCTTCATAAAAGCAGTGGAAAATGGCCAGAACAGCCAGAATCAACTTGTTTCAGAACTCTGAAACAACCAAATGCTTCTAGCATTCTTGGGTGCATTTAGAAATATGACTGAATCTTGGAAAGAACAGAAATCTCATGGCATTTTGATCTACTTTAGACCCATTCTCTGCTCTCCAGCTCAGTGGTAGCCTTGAAAAATCAGTCTGTAGACCTGGCACCAGAGGGAGCAGAATGGGCTTCAATTCCAAATAACTGTCATCATTTGTCCTAGTGTTTCCCTGGAAGGCTCTGCTCCAAAGACTGGTCTTTGTTTGACCTCCCTTGAGCTCCCAGTGATAACAGGCCTCTGAGATAAAAGCAGAGGAAGGTATATTTCCCAAATGTTCTAACATCACAGCTGACTGAGGTGATGGATAACAGTGGAGACAAACAATAGACTAACCAAAAAGATAAGAAAAGGCTGAAGATTTCCCCAAGTCAACATTTTGTTCAATACTGTGGGCCAGCTAAATCTTGATGTTTCATCCACAGTGTCCTCAGTCAAGACAAGCTCTCTAAATGCCCATTTCTCATTCCCATGATGCTCTGGGCTTTCTAAGCCCACTGACAACTTTCCTGGACCACTTAATGTGTCCCTTCAGGTTTAAGGAAACTATCCCGTAACTTCAGCCTTTCCCAGAGAAACTCTGCCTCCCAATCCAAGCCCACCCCCACCTCCCACCTGAACAGATAATTGCTACTCCTCCAAAGATAACACCTGCCACCAAGTTTTCTCCCTACATACTCAGGCTGGGACCTGGGAGGTGGCTTGGGCTTTACCCAGCTCCTTGCTGCCACTTCCAGATGGCTTTGCTTTTGCTCTTATGTAGAACTCTTTAGCAGATGATATTACCATTTCCCTAAAGGGCGTAAGGAGATCAAACCAGTCAATCCTAAAGAAAATCAGTCCTGAATATTCATTGGAAGGACTGATGCTGAAACTCCAATACTTTGGCCACCTGATGAGAAGAACTGACTCATTGGAAAAGACCCTGATGTTGGGAAAGATTGAAGGCAGGAGGAGAAGGGGATGACAGAGAATGAGATGGCTGGATAGCATCACCAACTTGATGGATATGAGTCTGAGCAAGCTCCAGGAGTTGGGGATGGATTAGAAAGCCTCAATAATTAAAGTTGTGTGACATTGGCTTGCTGCAGTCCATGGGGTCACAAAAAGTCGGACACAAATGAGTGACTGAACTGAACTGAAAGGACTTAAGAGAACCACTTGAAAAACTACAACAACAATGCAAAAATTCAGCAAAGGAGTGCTGATACAAAATTGATACATAGAAACAAGCAACTTCCATAAATACAAACAATAACCAGAGCGAAGATATAGAACAGGTGCTGCTTGTGAAAACCTTATAACAGGTGTACTCCTTACACAGGAGTTGTACAAGGCCTATATGAAGAAAACTCTAAAATATCACTGTAGAAAACGTAAAGAAAGACACACTGTGTCATTGGGCAGAACATGTCAGTATTATAAAGACATTGTTTCTGTTGAAATTAATTTAGAAATTTAACCCAAAACAAATCAAAATGTTCAGGTTTTAGAAACTGGATTATCCAGTGAATTGTTAAGTCACTGGATTGTTAACATTGAAAGACTGTTTCAAAATAGGAAGAGTCTTAAAATGTACTATATTAGTGGGAGATTAGAGCCAAATGTGTTTGCTATCTTAGAAAGCCTCAATAATTAAAGTGGTGTGACACTGGCAATAGACAAATAGAACCTAATATAAAATCCAGTAACCGACCCAAAAATGTGGAAGAGAGCAGTATATAATTAGTCTCTTGTGTGTATGCTTAGTCACTCATCGAGTCTGACTCTTGTGACCCCGTGGACTGTTGTCCACCAGGCTTTTCTGTCCATGGGATTCTCCAGGCAAGAATATTGGAGTAGGTTGCCATTCCCTTCTCCAGGGAATCTTCCTGACCCCAAGGATGCAACCCAGATCTCCTCCATTGCGGACAGATTCTCTATCATCTGAGCCACCAGGAAAGTCCAGATAATAAGGGAGGCACTTCACATCAGTCAGGAATAGATTAACTATTCAAAAACTGGGGCTGCTCAATCAGCCACCTGAAAATAAATAAATCTTGTTTATAAATAAATAAATATCTGCCCTCATTCTTTCCCAACATCAGAGTCTTTTCCAATGGGTTAGTTCTTCTCATCAGGTGGCCAAAGTATTGGAGTTTCAGTTTCAGCATCAGTCCTTCCAATGAACATTCAGGACTGATTTTCTTTAGGACTGACTGGTTTGATCTCCTTACGCCCTTTAGGGAAATGGTAATATCATCTGCTAAAGAGTTCCACATAGAGTAAAAGCAAAGCCATCTGGAAGTGGCATCCATCCCTCACCCTGTATACCACAGAATCCACTCCAAATGGGTCAAAGATTTAAATGTTTTTTAAAAAATCTTTTAACTTCATAAAAGTTAAGGATTTAACTTTAAAAAAAGAAGGATTTTTTATAACCTTGGAAGAGGTGAGATGTTTCTAATGGCGACTCAAAATCCAGACGCTTTAAAGGAAAAGATTAAATGAAAAACATTTGTGTGACAAAATAAGTCAAAAGAAAAAAAAATTGCAACTCATATCAGAGTTTAAACTTAAAAAAATAGTGGAGAAAATGTGAATAATACAGATGAAAGTTTTGTTGTGTCTGTGGCCATGACATTGTATAAAATATTGAAGCCTCAATATTCTTCCATCATTCAAAAACTAGTATCTGGGGACTTCCCTGGTGGTGCGGTGGTTAGGACTTCTCCTTCCAACGCAGGGGATGTGATTTTGATCCCTGGCTGGTCATGGAGCTGAGATCCCACATGCCTCAGGGACAAAATACCAAAACATAACCAACAGAAGCAATATTGTAACAAATTCAATAAATGCTTTTTTAAAGTGGTCCACACCAAAAAAAACCTCAAAAACAAACAAAAAAAAACTAGTGTCTGACTCCGAAAGAAGTTGCTCACGTCACTGATGAATGAGCAAAGTCCCAACACACCTTTCTGTGGCTTCACTTTCATCTTGGCTTATCCCCAGCTATCAACACTTTCGTCCACAACAATGGATGGTGGTACCAAAGGCAGTGGGGTCAGGCACTGGCCGTAAGTCACAGAGTGAACAGAGACAGCTGGAGTTTTTAACAAGCGCATATAAGATCCCCTCTGGGAGTCCCCGGAAACAACTGAGCCTGGCAGAAAGCGGTGAGGAGTGCCGTTAAAAACTCGGGCCTAACAAGATGCCTTAATTGGCTGTTAATGTCAGTGTGATCTCATTTGTACCTTCAGCCCAGTGAGACCCAGGGACATTGGGTTACAGTTAATGATGGATGGAGGGTGACATTTTGCATCACAAATACCAAACTAGCTTGGCAATGCATATGAGCAGAAGGGTGAGGCTGTGTTTTCAGAATGAGTGAGGCCAGCTGACAGACCCATAGCCTGGTGGTGCTCTTGTGGGAAGAGCAGCGTAATGCAGCATGAATCTGAAGCTAGGGCTCCTGTCTCAGACTCCAGGAGTTGCTAACCTTGCCATTGAAACAGTCTTTGCTTTTGATTTGTCGTTAGCTGAACAGGCTTGTGTGGTAGACGAAATTCCAGTGCCAGTCACCCTCAGAGCTATTGGAAGTGGAACCTGCTGATTGCACAGCTGCTGTTTTTCTTGGGACCTTCCTTCGGCTATGGGTCTGCCTCACCTGGCAGATACAGCCCCCTTTGCCCACCCCAGGCAGCTGCAGCTAATGGCAGACCACCGTAGAAAAGGCTAGATTTCTGACCTTTTCTGGCTAGATTTCCCCCAAGGTGGGATTCAGTTCGGTTCAGTTCAGTTGCTCAGTTGTGTCCAGCTCTTTGCGACCCCATGGACTGCAGCATGCTAGGCCTCCCTGTCCATCACCAACTCCCAGAGCTTACTCAGACTCGTGTCCATTGAGTCAGTGATGCCATCCAACCATCTCATCTTCTGTCATCCCCTTTTCCTCCCACCTTTAATCTTTCCCAGCATCAGGGTCTTTTTCAATGAATCAGTTCTTTGCATCAGGTGGCTTCAGCTTCAGCATCAATCATTCCAGTAAATATTCAGGACTGATTTCATTTAGGATGGACTGGTTGGATCTCCTTGCAGTCCAAGGGACTCTCAAGAGTCTTCTCCAACACTACAGCTCAAAAGTATCAATTCTTTAGCATTCAGCTTTCTTTATGGTCCAACTCTCACATCCTTACATGACTACTGGAAAAACTACAGCTTTGACTAGACGGACCTTTGTTGGCAAAGTCTCTGCTTTCTAATATGCTGTCTAGGTTGGTCATAGCTTTTCTTTCAAGGAGCAAACATCTTTTAATTTTATGGCTGGAGTCACTACCTGCAGTGATTTTGGAGCCCAAGAAAATAAAGTCTGTCACTGTTTCCATTGCTTCCCCCACTATTTGCCATGAAGTGATGGAACCGAATGCCATGATCTTAGCTTTTTGAATGTTGAGTTTTAAGCCAGCTTTTTCATTCTCCTCTTTCACTTTCGTCAAGAGGCTCTTCAGTTTCTCTTCACTTTCTGCAGTGAGAGTGGTATTATCTGCATATCTGAGGTTATTGATATTTCTCCCAGCAATCTTGATTCCAGCCTGTGCTTCATCCAGTCTGGCATTTCTCATGATACACTCTGCATATAAGTTAAATAAGCAGGATGACAATATACAGCCTTGATGTACTCCTTTCCCAGTTTGGAACTAGTCTGTTGTTCCATGTCTGGTTCTAACTGTTGCTTCTTGACCTGCATATTGATTTCTCAGGAGGCAGGTAACTCTAAAGCCTAGCTCAGTGTTCAAAGCTCCCTATGGATTAGGCCACAGATGAGAACACATCAAAGAGATCAAACCAGTCATTCTAAAGGAAATCAACCCCGAATGTTCATTGGAAAACCTGAATCTCCAATACTTTGGCCACCTGATGTGAAAAGCCAACTCATTGGCAAAGACCCTGATGCTGGGAAAGATTGAAGGCAGGAGGAGAAGGGGATGACAGAGGAAGAGATGGTTAGATGGCATCACTGTCTCAATGGAGGTGAATTTGAGCAAACTCCAGGAGACAGTAGAAGAAAGAGAAGCCTGGTGTGCTGCAGTCCATGAGGTCAAAAAGAATCAGACGTGACTTAACTACTGAACAACAACAACAACAAAGGAACCACATTACTGGGGCCTTCTTCCTCTTCTGCTTCACCCCCTCCCTTACTGAGAGCCCTCCCTCAACAGTTCAGGTGCACCAGGGACCCTGTCCCAGGCTCTACCTCTAGAAGACACAGTTTAAAAGAGTTTTCCTTCTTGGTCTGTTGGTTTTATAGGGTTACCATTCTTTGAGATCAACTAGCAAGATCAGGTTAAACTGAGTCCTGCTGTAAGCATAGGAACCTTTGCAGGGTCTGGGCTCTAGGGGGCTAGTAAGGCCAGGAAGTGTATCAAAAAGGCAGTCGGAGGGAGTAGTCATATCAAGTATCTTCACCTGGATTGTTGCCAAGGTAGGAAGTCAAGAGCTCTAGGTGGAGATGAGGCCACGACTCAGAGCCTCCTGAGGAAAGTGAAAGAGGAGAGTGAAAAAGTTGGGTTAAAGCTCAACATTCAGAAAACGAAGATCATGGCATCTGGTCCCATCACTTCATGGGAAATAGATGGGGAAACAGTGGAAACAGTGGCTGACTTTATTTTTCTGGGCTCCAAAATCACTGCAGATGGTGACTGAAGCAATGAAATTAAAAGATGCTTACTCCTTGGAAGGAAAGTTATGAACAACCTAGACAGCATATTAAAAAACAGAGACATTACTTTGTCAACAAAGGTCCTTCTAGTCAAGGCTATGGTTTTTCCAGTGGTCATGTATGGCTGTGAGAGTTGGACTATAAAGAAAGCTGAGCACCAAAGAATTGATGCTTTTGAACTGTGGTGTTGGAGAAGACTCTTGAGAGTCCCTTGGACTGCAAGGTGATCCAACCAGTCCATCCTAAAGGAGATCTGTCCTGGGTGTTCATTGGAAGGACTGATGTTGAAGCTGAAACTCCAATACTTGGGTCACCAGATGCAAAGAGAGCTGACTCATTTGAAAAGACTCTGATGCTGGGAGGGATTGGGGGCAGGAGGAGAAGGGAACAACAGAGGATAAGATGGTTGGATGGCATCACCGACTCAATGGACATGGGTTTGAGTAGACTCCAGGAGTTGGTATGGACAAGGAGGCCTGGCGTGCTGTGGTTCATGGGGATGCAGAGTCAGACACGACTGAGCGACTGAACTGAACTGAACTGAAGATTAGCCAAGAAATATCAAACTTGTAGGATGCAGGTGAAGCATTTAATTCTTGTATTAAACAAGACGAAAGGTGTTTGAAATTCAATGATTTAAAGCTACCATGTCTGGAAGCCAGAAGAACCACAAAGTAGAGAAAAAGAAATAAAAGAGTAGAGACAGAATGAGACAGAAAATAAATGTACAGTAGAGAAAATCAACAAAGCCAAAAGTGGGCTGTTTGAAGACTAATAAAACTCATTAACCTCTAGCAAAAGTAATCAAGAAAAAGAGAAGTAAGGATGAATTGCCACCATCAGGAAGTTAGACTCATTCTGTTGAATGCTCTTGGAAGATGAGCTGCCTTCGAGAGACATTCCAAGTAGGTCGGTGGTCAAGAGCCCAGAGGTGACCTGTCATCCAACCAGCCTCCTGGTGGGTAGAGTCGTATCACTGTTCATAGCAAATTCTCCACCTTAGCAATCTGACATCATGCGAGAATCAGTTCTTAATATAAGCGTATACTTCTAAGGCTGTGATTAAAGATGCAAACTAAAGACAAGATCAAAAACCAATACTGGGCTGCCTTCGGTTGGGCTCCCTAGAAGCAGACCCCAAGACAAGGTGTTTAGTGGATTGGGGAGGCAGCCTGAAGAAGTGCCAGTGGAGGAGTGGGGGTGGTGGGGCCTTTGTGTCGTTTCCAAGGATGGCCGCCTCCGTGCTCCTGCCCTGGGCAGCACACTGCTCCATTCACCTGACTTGGACCTGGCAGGGTCTGTAACTGGCAGGACCTGGCCACTGGCTGTGGCAGGAATGCCATCCTGGGATGCACCCCCTGCAAGCCCAGGGCGTAGGGGGCTGGCAGCGTCTGCCTCCACCCAGGGAGTCTCACTGCCCAGCTCTAAGTCTGCTCAGGTTGGACCACTGATGATGCAGCATTGCAGGGACGAGAGGATACGAGGGGCTGCTGCCTGAAGGAGCAGGGCAGGAACAAAGCCGCCTGGACCTTCCCACCTAGCAGAGCACAGTCGTGATGACTCTGGTCAACCCCCCTGGGCTGCAGAAACACCGGCTAAGTCCACACATTCATGAGCTCAGAATCAGGAGACACGGTGCCTAAGTGTCATCGGAAGCCTGGCGTTTGGGGGCAGGGGGTCTCTGGCTGACGGACTCAGTGCCCGGTACATGGAAGGGCAGATCCTGTTTGGGCACCTGGGCTCAGTCCAATGGTGGCCTCTGGGAGATGGTAAAACTTGCCCAGGAGTGGTCTGACTGGAGAGGTGTGTATTCACTCACAGCCATCGTCCTGGGTGGAAGGCGGCTCCCTGGGGTGTGAACTCCGACTGCGTGAAAGCAGTGCTGCCCCCACCACGCTGGAGGCAGGCGCTTGTCAGAGGAAGCTCTCGCCAGCACGGCGACAGAGGCATCCTGGGCTCTGAACAGGGCAGTGAGAGCCCACGGGCTGTGTGATGCAGCCCTGGTGTGCAGCTCTTAATGCTTCTCTCCGGTCAAAGCTGTATCAGATTTCTTGGCTTTTCCCTTTCCTCCAGGCATAGTGTTGCGTTTTCTTGGGACATGGCTTCTCCTTTCAGCAATCTAAGTCCTCTATTACCTACCTTCTAACTTCAGCTTGAACATTACCTCCTACTGGAAACTGTTGCTATCAGTTATTAATAAACTCCTTTCAGTTACATATTAAAACACACGCACCTACACACACACAAGACTCAGCTCAAATGGGCTTGAAGAGAGAAATTTTTGATTGAGTAAACTGCAAAGTCCTATAGTCTTGCGCTTCAGGCTCAGCTTGATCAAGGCTCAGTTGATATCACCAGAACATTACTTCTTTCAGCCCCTGGATACAGCCCTGCTTACCTCCATGTAGTGACTTCATTCTCAGACCCCAGATAATGCCACAATGGCAGCTGCTGCTCTAATCCACCCTCTTTCAGCTTCAAGAGAGAAGAAAGAGTGTTTTGTTTTGTTTTTTAACTGCATCCCTTATAGAGTTCCTGCAATTTGCTAGGGCTTCCCTGGTAGCTCAGTTGGTAAAGAATCCACCTGCAATGCAGGAGACCCCAGTTTGATTCCTGGGCTGGGAAGATCCACTGGAGAAGGGATAGGATATTCACTTCAGTATTCTTGGTCTTAGCAAACCAGCTTAGGTTACATGCTCATCTCTGAGCCAGTCAATGTAGCCAGAAGGAATACGCTGTTGCCTTTTGCCTGGGTCTTATACCCTGGCCCTGGAGCTTTGGCTTCATTTGAACCAGTGGGTGATAGATTGGTTCACAATAAAACTCAAAGTTGCTGCCTAAAGAGAGCGAGGGGATGAGGGCAGAAACATCCTCTACTCCTTTCTGAGGCATCTCACCTACATCTACCTAGCTTGAAATAAACGCCCTTCCCCTATGACCTTAGCATTGACCACGTTGTGCTGTGATACTTGACTGGGTGATTCTGTCCATCGATGCCTTGTGAAAAATCTTGAAGACAGAGGCCATGAGTGATGCGTTTTTATTTCTTCACACGTAATCCCACCAGCAGTACAAACTAATTACTTCATCAGTACTTGTGGAATGAATGAATGAGTAATCAGACTTAAAATACCACATAGTCACCTATATTAGATAAGCACAAACACACAAAAACAAAGGCCAGTCTCTAGCTAATGAGTTGACTTTTCATTTGTTTTGCAAATCGTATTAAAACATAATGTGTAAAACTGCTTCCATCATAATCAATGAATTTTCACAAACTGGATTTTCACACTTACTTAACCGGAACCAGATTGAAACAACATTACCAGACCCCCAAATCTCTGTTTACTCCCCACTCCAAGGACAGCTGCTCTCCTGACTTCCAGTACCATCCATTAGTTCTGCTCATCTCTGAGGTTTATAGAGAGACAAAGCTTCTCCTTGCCTTATGGTACACTCTTCCTTTATGGGACTATGCCATCATTTATTTTCCCATTCTACTGGTGGTGGCTATTTTGGTAGTTTCCAGTTTGGGGCTATTACAAATAGTGCTGCAACCAGCATGTTAGTAAGTGTCTTGTGGGTGAACATGCAGGCACATTTCTGTGTATACTTAGCAGTAAAAATGCTGTCATAAGGTAAGAGTGTATTCAGCTTTAGAGAAAGATTTCAGTTTTCCAAAACGGGTTTGCCAATTTCCAATGCAGTCAGACTCAGACGGTAAAGCATCTGCCTACAGTATGGGAGACCCAGGCTCAATCCCTGGGTCGGGAAGATCTCCTGGAGAAGGCAATGGCAACCCACTCCAGTAATCTTGCCTGGAAAATCCCATGGACAGAGGAACCTGGTGGGCTACAGTCCATGGGGTCGAACAGAGTGGGACACGACTTTGCTAATGCAGCCAGGAGTGCAAGTTGGACTGACTGAGCTTTTTGGTTTCCATCTGTGCACTGCATGGACGTATCTTGGGTACTTCCCAGAGCTGTGTGCACGATAGATGCTTCATGAATTCTAAGTGGAGGAAGGAAGGAAGGTGGGCAGGAAGGGAAGAAAAGCAGGGAAGAAGGGGGGGAGGGAGGAAAGAAGGACCACACTGAAGATCCCAGAAGAGCCACGGAATTTGCTGCAGGCAAACTTTCCCCTTCCTTGACTACAATGTGAATTAAATGATAGAGTTGGTGGAGGATTTCATTCATAATCCTTTCAAAATGAGTTAGTCCTGCTATGTACTAAATGGATTATGCATGAATCCCAAAACAAATCCAACTGCAATTAATGTTTTAATAAACCGGTTGCTAGTGTATGCAATACCCACAACTCGTCAGGAGGGATTGTATTATATTTATAAACATTAATTAGGTATTTGTTATTGTCTAACTAAATGTAAAATAAATCCACAGCATCACTGGCCACTTGGGTGAAAAAATCTCGGTGGAGACTGTAATTAGAAAATAGATGTAAGGGAAGAGCATTAATTAGTTAGCTAATGGTAAGCTTTCCACTAATTGAAATGAGGAGCCCTTATCTTGCAGGATGATAAAATATCTTAGGTGTGAGAGAGAGTGAGTTCCTTTGGGAATTAATAATAAGCCAAAATATTCATTCAATCCTTCCCTTAGGGTATTTTCCTACAAACTCACAATAAAGTCGGTATTCGCTGCCAAATAAAATACAAAGTTATGTAAAAAAAGTAAAAGAACAGGAAGAGTTGGGCAGAATGAAAGGAAACTATTCTTGCCAAAATAGGGAACAGGTTCCTGATGTCCAGATTTAATTTTGGTCCTTGTCTTTCTGAAATGCCTCTGAGACAGGTGACTCCTATTTCCCTGAGGTTCTCAGGTCTGTGGAGCTCCAGGAGGGAAAGGACCTGGAACGTCTTCTAACTGATTCGAACACCCTCCACTGAGCTGTGACATGAGTAAGAAGGACACTTTCATGGTTCAAAGCCCACTGGAAGTTGGAGGATTGTTTGCTATGACTGCCAGTGCGCCCTTGACTGTTGCACAGATCCTGTGGGGCTCATCTCTGCTATTATGGCTTTAGCTCCTGACCTGGTCTCTATCCCTAGAGATCCCTCCCCAGNAGTAGACTCCAGGAGTTGGTATGGACAAGGAGGCCTGGCGTGCTGTGGTTCATGGGGATGCAGAGTCAGACACGACTGAGCGACTGAACTGAACTGAACTGAAGATTAGCCAAGAAATATCAAACTTGTAGGATGCAGGTGAAGCATTTAATTCTTGTATTAAACAAGACGAAAGGTGTTTGAAATTCAATGATTTAAAGCTACCATGTCTGGAAGCCAGAAGAACCACAAAGTAGAGAAAAAGAAATAAAAGAGTAGAGACAGAATGAGACAGAAAATAAATGTACAGTAGAGAAAATCAACAAAGCCAAAAGTGGGCTGTTTGAAGACTAATAAAACTCATTAACCTCTAGCAAAAGTAATCAAGAAAAAGAGAAGTAAGGATGAATTGCCACCATCAGGAAGTTAGACTCATTCTGTTGAATGCTCTTGGAAGATGAGCTGCCTTCGAGAGACATTCCAAGTAGGTCGGTGGTCAAGAGCCCAGAGGTGACCTGTCATCCAACCAGCCTCCTGGTGGGTAGAGTCGTATCACTGTTCATAGCAAATTCTCCACCTTAGCAATCTGACATCATGCGAGAATCAGTTCTTAATATAAGCGTATACTTCTAAGGCTGTGATTAAAGATGCAAACTAAAGACAAGATCAAAAACCAATACTGGGCTGCCTTCGGTTGGGCTCCCTAGAAGCAGACCCCAAGACAAGGTGTTTAGTGGATTGGGGAGGCAGCCTGAAGAAGTGCCAGTGGAGGAGTGGGGGTGGTGGGGCCTTTGTGTCGTTTCCAAGGATGGCCGCCTCCGTGCTCCTGCCCTGGGCAGCACACTGCTCCATTCACCTGACTTGGACCTGGCAGGGTCTGTAACTGGCAGGACCTGGCCACTGGCTGTGGCAGGAATGCCATCCTGGGATGCACCCCCTGCAAGCCCAGGGCGTAGGGGGCTGGCAGCGTCTGCCTCCACCCAGGGAGTCTCACTGCCCAGCTCTAAGTCTGCTCAGGTTGGACCACTGATGATGCAGCATTGCAGGGACGAGAGGATACGAGGGGCTGCTGCCTGAAGGAGCAGGGCAGGAACAAAGCCGCCTGGACCTTCCCACCTAGCAGAGCACAGTCGTGATGACTCTGGTCAACCCCCCTGGGCTGCAGAAACACCGGCTAAGTCCACACATTCATGAGCTCAGAATCAGGAGACACGGTGCCTAAGTGTCATCGGAAGCCTGGCGTTTGGGGGCAGGGGGTCTCTGGCTGACGGACTCAGTGCCCGGTACATGGAAGGGCAGATCCTGTTTGGGCACCTGGGCTCAGTCCAATGGTGGCCTCTGGGAGATGGTAAAACTTGCCCAGGAGTGGTCTGACTGGAGAGGTGTGTATTCACTCACAGCCATCGTCCTGGGTGGAAGGCGGCTCCCTGGGGTGTGAACTCCGACTGCGTGAAAGCAGTGCTGCCCCCACCACGCTGGAGGCAGGCGCTTGTCAGAGGAAGCTCTCGCCAGCACGGCGACAGAGGCATCCTGGGCTCTGAACAGGGCAGTGAGAGCCCACGGGCTGTGTGATGCAGCCCTGGTGTGCAGCTCTTAATGCTTCTCTCCGGTCAAAGCTGTATCAGATTTCTTGGCTTTTCCCTTTCCTCCAGGCATAGTGTTGCGTTTTCTTGGGACATGGCTTCTCCTTTCAGCAATCTAAGTCCTCTATTACCTACCTTCTAACTTCAGCTTGAACATTACCTCCTACTGGAAACTGTTGCTATCAGTTATTAATAAACTCCTTTCAGTTACATATTAAAACACACGCACCTACACACACACAAGACTCAGCTCAAATGGGCTTGAAGAGAGAAATTTTTGATTGAGTAAACTGCAAAGTCCTATAGTCTTGCGCTTCAGGCTCAGCTTGATCAAGGCTCAGTTGATATCACCAGAACATTACTTCTTTCAGCCCCTGGATACAGCCCTGCTTACCTCCATGTAGTGACTTCATTCTCAGACCCCAGATAATGCCACAATGGCAGCTGCTGCTCTAATCCACCCTCTTTCAGCTTCAAGAGAGAAGAAAGAGTGTTTTGTTTTGTTTTTTAACTGCATCCCTTATAGAGTTCCTGCAATTTGCTAGGGCTTCCCTGGTAGCTCAGTTGGTAAAGAATCCACCTGCAATGCAGGAGACCCCAGTTTGATTCCTGGGCTGGGAAGATCCACTGGAGAAGGGATAGGATATTCACTTCAGTATTCTTGGTCTTAGCAAACCAGCTTAGGTTACATGCTCATCTCTGAGCCAGTCAATGTAGCCAGAAGGAATACGCTGTTGCCTTTTGCCTGGGTCTTATACCCTGGCCCTGGAGCTTTGGCTTCATTTGAACCAGTGGGTGATAGATTGGTTCACAATAAAACTCAAAGTTGCTGCCTAAAGAGAGCGAGGGGATGAGGGCAGAAACATCCTCTACTCCTTTCTGAGGCATCTCACCTACATCTACCTAGCTTGAAATAAACGCCCTTCCCCTATGACCTTAGCATTGACCACGTTGTGCTGTGATACTTGACTGGGTGATTCTGTCCATCGATGCCTTGTGAAAAATCTTGAAGACAGAGGCCATGAGTGATGCGTTTTTATTTCTTCACACGTAATCCCACCAGCAGTACAAACTAATTACTTCATCAGTACTTGTGGAATGAATGAATGAGTAATCAGACTTAAAATACCACATAGTCACCTATATTAGATAAGCACAAACACACAAAAACAAAGGCCAGTCTCTAGCTAATGAGTTGACTTTTCATTTGTTTTGCAAATCGTATTAAAACATAATGTGTAAAACTGCTTCCATCATAATCAATGAATTTTCACAAACTGGATTTTCACACTTACTTAACCGGAACCAGATTGAAACAACATTACCAGACCCCCAAATCTCTGTTTACTCCCCACTCCAAGGACAGCTGCTCTCCTGACTTCCAGTACCATCCATTAGTTCTGCTCATCTCTGAGGTTTATAGAGAGACAAAGCTTCTCCTTGCCTTATGGTACACTCTTCCTTTATGGGACTATGCCATCATTTATTTTCCCATTCTACTGGTGGTGGCTATTTTGGTAGTTTCCAGTTTGGGGCTATTACAAATAGTGCTGCAACCAGCATGTTAGTAAGTGTCTTGTGGGTGAACATGCAGGCACATTTCTGTGTATACTTAGCAGTAAAAATGCTGTCATAAGGTAAGAGTGTATTCAGCTTTAGAGAAAGATTTCAGTTTTCCAAAACGGGTTTGCCAATTTCCAATGCAGTCAGACTCAGACGGTAAAGCATCTGCCTACAGTATGGGAGACCCAGGCTCAATCCCTGGGTCGGGAAGATCTCCTGGAGAAGGCAATGGCAACCCACTCCAGTAATCTTGCCTGGAAAATCCCATGGACAGAGGAACCTGGTGGGCTACAGTCCATGGGGTCGAACAGAGTGGGACACGACTTTGCTAATGCAGCCAGGAGTGCAAGTTGGACTGACTGAGCTTTTTGGTTTCCATCTGTGCACTGCATGGACGTATCTTGGGTACTTCCCAGAGCTGTGTGCACGATAGATGCTTCATGAATTCTAAGTGGAGGAAGGAAGGAAGGTGGGCAGGAAGGGAAGAAAAGCAGGGAAGAAGGGGGGGAGGGAGGAAAGAAGGACCACACTGAAGATCCCAGAAGAGCCACGGAATTTGCTGCAGGCAAACTTTCCCCTTCCTTGACTACAATGTGAATTAAATGATAGAGTTGGTGGAGGATTTCATTCATAATCCTTTCAAAATGAGTTAGTCCTGCTATGTACTAAATGGATTATGCATGAATCCCAAAACAAATCCAACTGCAATTAATGTTTTAATAAACCGGTTGCTAGTGTATGCAATACCCACAACTCGTCAGGAGGGATTGTATTATATTTATAAACATTAATTAGGTATTTGTTATTGTCTAACTAAATGTAAAATAAATCCACAGCATCACTGGCCACTTGGGTGAAAAAATCTCGGTGGAGACTGTAATTAGAAAATAGATGTAAGGGAAGAGCATTAATTAGTTAGCTAATGGTAAGCTTTCCACTAATTGAAATGAGGAGCCCTTATCTTGCAGGATGATAAAATATCTTAGGTGTGAGAGAGAGTGAGTTCCTTTGGGAATTAATAATAAGCCAAAATATTCATTCAATCCTTCCCTTAGGGTATTTTCCTACAAACTCACAATAAAGTCGGTATTCGCTGCCAAATAAAATACAAAGTTATGTAAAAAAAGTAAAAGAACAGGAAGAGTTGGGCAGAATGAAAGGAAACTATTCTTGCCAAAATAGGGAACAGGTTCCTGATGTCCAGATTTAATTTTGGTCCTTGTCTTTCTGAAATGCCTCTGAGACAGGTGACTCCTATTTCCCTGAGGTTCTCAGGTCTGTGGAGCTCCAGGAGGGAAAGGACCTGGAACGTCTTCTAACTGATTCGAACACCCTCCACTGAGCTGTGACATGAGTAAGAAGGACACTTTCATGGTTCAAAGCCCACTGGAAGTTGGAGGATTGTTTGCTATGACTGCCAGTGCGCCCTTGACTGTTGCACAGATCCTGTGGGGCTCATCTCTGCTATTATGGCTTTAGCTCCTGACCTGGTCTCTATCCCTAGAGATCCCTCCCCAGTCTGTTCACCCAAATATAGTCACCTAATAGAAGTGCAAGCCCAATCGGGCACCTCCTTTGCTCTTTAAATCTCTTGATCCATCCCATGGCCTGTTAAGTACAGAATAAAGGTCAAGTTCCCTGGCATCATAAAAGATCCCCGTGACTGTTTTTTTTAAGACTGGTTTTTTTTTTAATGTGGACCATTTTATTTTATTTATTTATTTATTTTTATTTATTTATTTATTTCATCTCAGGTGTACATGAGTTCCCAAATCTTTATTCAATTTGTTACAGTATTGCTTCTGTTTTATACTTTGGTGTTTTGGCAGTGAGGCATGTGGAATCTTAGCTCCCCTCTCAGGAGTCAAACCCACACCCCCTGCACTAGAAGGCGAAGACCAGCCACTGAACTGCCAGGGGAGTCCCAAGACCCCCATGATGGTTCATTCTCTCCCACTACTCTTGGCCTTGTAATGTTCACCCAGCAGTGCCTGCCTACTTGCAGCTCCATGAAAGATACTTCTCTTTTACTCATGCCTCCCCAGTCCTTCCTTGCATTCGCTTGATCAGTTCCTACTGGTCCTTGAAGACTTAACTTGGATAAGAAGGCACCTTGGGACCCCTAAGATGGCCGCAGAACCTTCCTCAGGGGCTTTTCTCCATGATTCATAAACCGACCCACTTCCTGATCCCTCTCTCCAACCATCCTCTTTCCTGAAAGCAGAGATACCTGCTTTACCTTCCAGAAACTACTCTGTCCCTCCTGTCAATTAAAAGGTTGTTGAACCAACTTTGCAAAGTCATTCCTACGTTCTGAGATCATTTCCAAGTTCAACAAGTAAACAAGGCAGGGAGAGCAGGGGAAAAACCTCACAACTTGTCATTTACTTGACATGACTGGGTGCTTTACGGTGGAGCCGGGGACAGCAAGAGGGGTGGGGTGGCGAAGACAGCTGGAGGGAGAAGAGAAATCAAGAGCGCAGGGTGGGACTGTGGACCTCAGGTTGGGAATCCTGTTTTAAATACAGAACGAGATGTCACAACTCAGTTGGTCCAGGTGTTAATTGCACATTGAGAACTTGAAAAGCCTGCACTGATTGGCTCCTGGCCCGAGTGCATCCACCTATCAATGGTCCATCCAGGTTAGAGCCCTTATCAACAACACCCAGCTCTCCTTCATCCTTTCTTCAAGCTGCCTTCAAGAGGTAAGCTTAGTCCAAATGAAACCAGAAACCTCCACCCATTAATAACAACTTGCTTTTAGCCAGAACTTTAGAGGCCAAATAGAAAACCTGAGCTGGAGAGGAGAGTAAGTCTGAAACAGAACCATTCTTTTTCAGCCCTATTAAAAATTATATTCACCGTAGGCCTGACAGATTTCGTGAGAAATCCCTCTATCTGTAGGTCTTAAAGAAATAAGCATTTAAAGAAAAATGTGTTCAAACTAAGACAACATTGAAAATCAACTATATTGCAATAGTAATTTTTGAATTCCACTAATGAAAATAATATGAATCTTCAAATAGGGATACAAAAGTGTCATTTTCCCTGAATAAACTATATCACAAAAAGAAAAGTATTTTACTTCTAATTTTCTGTACTTATAAATAGTTCAAATAAATAAAACATGAAGGTGAAAATGTTAGACACTCAGTCGTGTCTGACTCTTTTCGACCCTATGAGCTATAACTTGCAAGGCTCCTCTGTCCATGGAATTCTCCAGGTAAAAATACTGGAGTGGGTAACCATTCCCTTCTCCAGGGGATTTTCCCAACCTAGGAATCGAACCTGGGTCTCCTGCATTGCAAGGAGATTCTCTACCAACTGATCTACCAGGGAAGCCCATAGATAAATCTGATATCTTCATTTATATCAGCATTATCAATCACTATTCTTTTGTTAAAAAAATAATTTTATAAAAAAGGTAATAAAATGTGTTTGTTGCATACTTCAATATAAAGGTTGCCAAACAACAAAAAGAAGAAAAATACATCTACTGGAAAGAGTCAATAGCTAGAGCTGTTGACTTAGCCCAGTTTGCCAGTGCAGGAGGAGGGTCACGTGGCTTCGTGAAATGTAGCAGACAAGGAAATTTCTGTAGAGGCCCCTAAATCATTTAACAGTGAAAAGGATTCCCAGATGGCCTTAGCGGAGTCTACGTCAAATTGTTAGATATCAGCACCAACTAATAAATTTGCTTTGGGGCTTGGTTTTTTGACATTTGTTCAAATCCTCAGAGAACCGTAGTTACTGTATATTCTTGTACAGTATTTGAATTCTGAATCACTATGCCTGGTCGGCTGCCCACTGGGACAGGAAATAAAACTCCATAATAGAATGTCACTTTTTAAAAGTCTAAGCATTATGAGTTGCAGTGATATTGTATGACAAACTCATGTTTCTCTTTCGTCTCAAATGTTTTATTCTCCAGGAAAGCTCATTTGCATTGTTGTCCCATATGGGGATTTGCACATCCTGGTACGATAAAGATGCAGAAGGGAATTAGGTCACTAGGCATCCTCTTTTTTCTGTTAATAACCCTGTCCAACCTCTTCCTTCTTAATCCCATGCAGACAAAAGCCATAGAAGCTAAACCGTCCAGAGTCGTGATAGGAAAGGCGGACAAGTAAATCCACCAACATGAGTCCATTCACTCGCTGTGGATGTATTTAATTAATCCCATGTGGACTGGTCTTATTCAAATAAAAGTATATTTTAGAAGACGGCTGCCTTGTTCTCTGGTCTGTGTGGTGACCCCTGATGGAGGCAGCTGGGCTGGTTTAATCAGTCAGTTATTACGGGTCTGGCTTGCTTTCTGCTAATGGCGTCATGCCGGAAAGAATCTGTATTCTAGGCAGAGTGGAAACATCCCCAGTGGGTAAGGAATTAGGAGAACATTAGAAGGGTACCAGGCGGCAGCAGCAGGCAGCGGAGGGGAGTGGGAGGTTGTGGGGTCCCAGATGCGACCCCAGGCAGGCGGCGAGCAGGGAGCTTGGATGACTTCCATGGGCTGGCACCCACATGGCGAACTCCTGTGGTGCCCGGCCTAGTTCTGAGATGAAGTTTGCTACTGCGGTCCTTTCCAATCCTCTTACTTCATATGACTTCCTGCCCAGGCCAATCCCATATTGGTATATTAAAAGTCAAGTTGTATTATCCTCAGGCATGAGGATAATATTAGAAAACTCTCAACTGGTGCTTACGATGTGTCCAGCTTTCTCTGGTACTGACATCCCATTCTCACCAAAACCCTATGAGCGGCTGTTGTTATTATGCCCTCTTACAGACATGCAGATGGAGGCACGGGATACGTACGTGAAATGGCCAGTATCACTCGGGCAGCAGACAGCACATCAGGATTCCAACGAAACCAGCTGGGCTCAGAAATTACATCCTTGACCACTCCAAACTCAGTCTCCCAGGAGCCTTGATTTCATGCCAGCCAAGACTGGAACATTCAGGACCCGCCTTTTAGAAAGAAGCAAGCCATACCCCAGATGATCAGTAACAGAAGTGCTATTCCATAACAGTCCCAAACTGGAACTCACCCACACGCACATCAACTGGAAAGTGAACAGGTAGAGGCATACGAAACAGTAGGAGACTCAACTAACCGGACTCATGTCCGGGGTGAACCACACATCAGATGTGGAGAGAAGGATGGCCGGTAGAAGGGAGCATGTATGCTGCACGTGTCCGCCAGGAGGTCAAGAACAGGAGCGCTGTCTTTGGTGTCAGAACTCAGGACAGTGCCTCCCCTGGGCAGGGGCTGATGACTGCGAGGGGGCACAAGAGGGTGGTTTTATTTCTTGAGCTGGAAGCTGCCTTCATGGCAGCCTTCGTTTTGTACAGATTCATCAGATCTGTACAGGGCTGTATGCTCTTTTCTGCAGGTACGTTCTCCTTGACTAAGAAAAAAGATTTTTTGAAACCATGATCAAAAAAAGTGTCTGATTAAACTCTCAGCATGGATGGTCAAGCACCATTTGTAAGAGAAGTCCAATTCCTCACCAGGGACTGACTTAGGGCCTCTCGTTGAAGGACATTGACAGTGGAAGGTGACAGAAGGAGGGTGAAAGGAACATTCCTTAGATATCACTCCACGCTCTGCTGAGCTGCCAACTACCTGTGTAGTCCTGGGTGGGCAGGTCACCTGGCTGAACGAGATCAGTGCAGGTGGTTTAGAAGCTCTGTTAAGGTCAACTCCCTGGGGGAGGAGCTTTGACCATGAAGATACCAAAGAACACAGGGAGGAAAAATGCCCTTTGGACCAAACATCCCATTAAGAAGTTTGGCACCACCACCAGCTTCACCAGCTATCACAATCCTCATCAAAAGAATGAGTGTAAAACTCCCTTTTGCTTTTATGGTAATTTTATGGTACTGCTCTACACACCTCTAGGATAATATCAGATAATACCAAACTCTTAAGAAAGTCAATCTGTGATTCCACTCTGGTTCAGTTTTTCTAAATATTCTTAAATAATAAAGTCGGAGATTTTTCTGCTTTTTTGGAAGTAATTTTTAAGTGGAGACAAAGGTCATCTACTGGGAGAAAAAAGTCAACCAGATTATTCTGAGGCTTGGTACTGAATCAGAGTGTAATGTAACAGATGAATTTTGAATGCAGGTGTATTTCATAACACATTTGTAATTCTATTGTGAAAGATATGAGGTTAGAAGATATTAACTTACAGTCTTTATTCTTTTTAATCATTTCCAGCGTGTTTTATAGTCATATAAAGATGTATGTGTGTGTTCAAAAGTCAAATAAAGAAATTCCACTTGCTTTTCAGGGAAGCTTTTAATTGATTTCACAGATAAGGAGAAAAGTGTACACATTACAGGTTTATGGGTCAGCAAATTTTTACAAAGCGAATACACCAGAGGGTGCCCCAAGTTTGCTGGCAGCAAATCAGCCCCCACAATGACTGTGGCAGACACTCTGGGTGACTCACATCCCATCCACTCAATCTTCCTCCGTGTCAGCTGCAGCAAGGTGGACCGTCCCCGGGTGAGCCCTGAGTCATCCTGAACCGACAGCATCTCGCCTCCAAGAACGTGCTCCCTGATGGTCTGGTTTGGGTCTTGGATCCTAAAGCAGCACAAAAGCTCAGCCCAAATCCACGAGTGCAGCCTGGAGGAGCCCTCCAACCAGCGCAGACGGGAGTTGGGGAGAGACCCCCAGGCGCTCTCCCTTTCTGGACAATTCTGGTAGGAACTCTGTGTCCTGAGCGCTCCTGAGGCGATCTGGGCCCGGCCATCTCCAGCGTGGTCTCTCTGGGCAGGGGGGCCTTCTGCCCCGACGCACTCTCCCTGGGCACACCTCCCAGATAAACCACCTGCCAATGTCCACTTACTTGCCAATATGTAGTTTTATCAGCCTTTGTCATTTCGGCCACTCTCATCAGGGTGAACAAATTGCTTTTCAAGGAGAAGAGGATGGTTTGGATTACTGCCTGGAATGACCTTGCTTAATCCCCCCTCCCCCAGCGTCCATACTACACCGTGGACACGTCCCCGCCCTTCTCCCAGGCGAACAGGTTGGACCAATGGGAGGGTTAATGGATGTAACAGAAGCTAAAGTGTGTAATGTCCTTGTGCCCTGAGCCTTGCCTTCCAAGCACTTCTGCCAATGGAAGAGCATGTCTTGGCTGACCCACTGATGTGTTCAGGAGGGGAAAGAGCAAGACCCAAACTGCTCTCAGAGCTGGCCCCAGTGGGAACCAGCCACCCAGGACATTTGGAGAATAAATGAGCGCCACTTTAGGCCACTGGATTGGGGGGATGCCGGTTTCCATGGCACTACCATGACAATGATCATCAGTTGCCACATTAGAGACGGGTGTCCTTGTGAAGTTCATCAAACTGTCCAGAAGCATATCTGTCCCACCCGCAGCTAAACTTACCACTATAGTCTGCATCGAGCCAAGCTAGTGAGAAGCTGCCTTCTCACTATTCCGGGCAACCTTGAACTTCCTCCACTCAATATTTAACAAAGGCTTGATTAAAAGAGACAATATTTACAGAGAAAGTTAGGCCACCCTTCCATTGCTAGAGTTCTCTAAGTTACCTCTGCTTTTATCCCAGGTGGCAAAGCTGTGCCCTGAGACTGAATTGTTCTCATTCTCCCAGGGCAGTTGCTACAAAGTGGTGCTTTGACATTACTCCCACCAGTGCATCTTGGGAGAAATTACATGTTAAAGTTTTGCGATAGATGTGCTTGGATTTGCTGTAAAGAGATGGTTGTGGGCACTGTATGAAATGCCAGGGTTGGGGAATCTTTTCAAGTTTCAATACCTGGGACAATTGGAACCTCCTGAAAATGAGTTTGCATTACATCATGAATCATGCTTTCCTTGAAAGTCAGTTGCTTTTCTTGCATTGGCCACCACAAAACTCAGGTCAAATTTTTGGCCTACTGCATTTAACCTATGAACACGCCTTTCAAAAACAATCTTTGTGCTTGGCTACTCCCTGATTCTCTCACTCAAGTAATTCGAAACTGTGTTTAGTCTTCTTGTTTCGAGGGTTGGTGGGGATCTGGTTAAAACATCTTGGTGAGTTTATCCCCAGAATTGTCCTTTCCCTGCCCACGTGTACGGGACAGTTCAACAGAGGGATTTAGAATCTGTATTCTGGCACCAGACTTTCCAGATTGGAATTCCAGTTCTACCACTTGTCTTCAACCAACTACTTCATCCTTGTCTGCCACTGGCTCCTCAGCTTTAGCACGGGGGTCTCCCAAGATACTCAGGTGGGTCTCAGCTCAAGACAGTTGGTGCTCATTCCAGGTGAGTTGCAAGACCGTGATGTAGGTTTTGCAAAAGAGACAACTGGTTATGTGACTCTTAATTGTTCACTTAATCATTTAAGTGGAATAAAAGAGTTGGAGGCTCTTAAGAAGGAAGGAGGGAAATTTCAAAGAGTCATTGCTGCTGAGTCCTGCATTCCCACAGTGGAGAAAGAGCTGGGTGCCCCCCACCCGGTTCACCTCCAGCCAAGGGAGCAGCCTTTGCAGAGAGGTCAGAGGGCATGACGAGTCTCCTGCAGCATTTCCACAGCACCCTCGATACTCAGCTTTCTGAGATCATTATTTGAATGTGTCTTATCTCCTCTAGACAATAGGAAACAGGAGGGCAAAGAATGTCCTTTTCTTCAAGGTGTCGGACATTTACTTGCCAACATTCGATCACACATACTGCCTGAATGCGTGCCCAGTCGCTTCAGTGACATCTAACTCTGTGCAACCCTATGGACTAGAGCCCACCAGGCTCTCTGTCCATGGATTCTCCAGGTAAGAATACTGGAATGGGCTGCCATGCCCTCCTCTAGGGGATCACACACACTAGACCAGTTATTGGGCAGAGCAATGAGACTATTAAACAAGAAAGACACACACTTCACCACATGTTTCCCCTTTCTGGAATGGGATTATATCCACTGACACTAGGCTTGATCCATTAACTTGATTAGTATATCAGTTTGTTCCTGCAGCTTAACAAGTAGCTCCAAATCCTTGTGGCTTAAGACAGTAGTCATGTATCAGCTCATGGCTCTGTAGGTTGGGGCTCTGAGCTGAGCTCAGCCATGTGGCTCTCCAGCTACTTCCACCTGGGTGGAATATGAACAGACAGAAACCACTGAGATTGAGAACATACAGAGAAAATAAACAAATAGCAACAACCAACCAGAGGAAAATCAGAGGAGAGGTAAAAAGGAGCTGGGATTCCAAGCGAGTTCAAGAATTCCTGACAGCTCTCAGTATCATTCCAAGTTCAACTTTATAATCAGTTATGGTAAATTCCCTTAATCCTAATTCACTCAAGAGAAGCTCTGTTCCCTGTAACCGAAGAGACTTGCTATGACAAGAATTAGTGCCTTGGGACTTCCCCTGATGGTCCAGTGGCTAAGATTCTGTGCTCCAAATGCCAAGGGCCTGAGTTCGATCCCTGGTTGAGGAACTAGATCCCACATGCCTCAACTAAGAGTTCACATGCCGCAACTAAAGATCTTGCATGCTGCAAGACCTGTTAGTGCCAGACACTCATAGGGAATGCAGGGTGTTTGAAACAGGCAATTGGGGCTGGGTGCAAGGGGAAGATGCCACTTATTCATGCAGTGGTACATCAGGCTACTGTTTGCGGTTTTTTGTGACTCAGACTATCTTGCAGGTGAGGATTCTGGGGTTTGGGGAGAGGCTATAGGGAGTTGCAGGTGTCAGAGGAGTGCTCAAAACAGCAGTGAGGTATTGCCAGTCACTGAAGAGTGAGTTCTATATCCAGGTTGTGCAGCTGGAGGCAGATGTTCAGGAACATGATGCGACCCTTCTGAACAATGTCCTTCTCTCCTGGAGCTGACACAACGGTGGGTCCATTGAAGAGTAAGTCTGAAAATGTCGTATGCATTTCTGAACCGCAGCATGAGTCAAATTCCCAGTATTAACATTTTCTATGACCTAGGTTAAGTATCTGATTGGTAGAGACTGAGAATTTGCCAGGAGGTGAGATATCTGGAAAACACCCAAAGACTTGGAGATTCCCCTGCACCCTACACTCTTCCTGAAGACTCCCTACTTTGGTGATCTCCCCCCACATCCTCACATGATCTTCTCACTCTCCAGTGAGAACGGGTGGATGGTGGCAATCCTGGTGCCACCCCCAGGGCCCCTCAGATCCCTTTTTACCATTTGGTGGGAGACAGTCCCTGGCTTTGATGTGCCTTTACTTACAAGAGCCTGTACCCTTGTCTCCTTCTCAGAGAACTGCCCTCAGATTACTGGAGCCTCATTTAGGGAGTGCCTAGAAATGGGCCTGAAATTTTGCACCCAGTTCCAAACTGTATGTGTATGTGTGTGTATATTTGTATGTATGTGTGTGTATGTAAGTGTGTGTATGTGTATATATGTGTGGGAGTGGGTGGGTGTGTATGTGTGTATGTGTACTGTGTTTATATGTATGTATGTGCATATGTGTGGTGTGTGTGTATGCATGCATATGTGTGTGGATGTGGGTATATGTGTGTGTGTGTGTGTGTGCATATGTGTGTGGATGTGGGTGTATGTGTGTGTGTGCGTGTGTGTGTGAGTATATGTATGTATGTGTGTATATGTGTATGTGTGTATGTGGGTGTGTATGTATGTATGTGTGGGGGTGTGTATTGTGTGTATATGTATGTGTGTATGTGGGGAGGTATGTGTATATGTATGTGTGTTGGGAGGAGACATTAACTGGGTGTCCTACCATCAAACTCTATTCTGATCCTGTCTACCTGGAGATGATGTCAGATCTCTGTGGTTGGGGTCTCGGGGCTATAAGACTTCCCACCCCACCACCTCAAGCATCATTCACAAGTCCAGGGGGTCACCTGTGCTTCCACCAACTGGCTGTGGACTGGAAGTACCAATGACCCCTCTCCAGGTTCTATTAATTTACTAGAGTGGCTCACAGAACTCAGAGATAACACTTCACTGACTAGACAACTTGTTTATTATGAAAGGATAAAACTCAGGAACAGCCAGATGGAGGAGATGCATGGGGCAGGGTGAGGGAAAAGGGCATGAAGATTCCATGCTTTCCTGAGCACACCTGTTCCCAGATCAGCACATGNATATGTATGTATGTGTGTATATGTGTATGTGTGTATGTGGGTGTGTATGTATGTATGTGTGGGGGTGTGTATTGTGTGTATATGTATGTGTGTATGTGGGGAGGTATGTGTATATGTATGTGTGTTGGGAGGAGACATTAACTGGGTGTCCTACCATCAAACTCTATTCTGATCCTGTCTACCTGGAGATGATGTCAGATCTCTGTGGTTGGGGTCTCGGGGCTATAAGACTTCCCACCCCACCACCTCAAGCATCATTCACAAGTCCAGGGGGTCACCTGTGCTTCCACCAACTGGCTGTGGACTGGAAGTACCAATGACCCCTCTCCAGGTTCTATTAATTTACTAGAGTGGCTCACAGAACTCAGAGATAACACTTCACTGACTAGACAACTTGTTTATTATGAAAGGATAAAACTCAGGAACAGCCAGATGGAGGAGATGCATGGGGCAGGGTGAGGGAAAAGGGCATGAAGATTCCATGCTTTCCTGAGCACACCTGTTCCCAGATCAGCACATGTTCATCTACCCAGAACTTTGGGGGTTTATGGAGGATTCATTCCATAACTCTAATTGATTCAATCATTAGCCATTGTTGACTGAATTTTTGAATATAATTAAAATGCTTTAAAACTTTCCTTTTATTAAATTAAAAATGTGTTTTAAGAGTGTTTTCATTTATGTTTGATAAAAAGATCCCTGTCTGGAATATCAGAAAATCACTCACAGCTGCTTTATACCCATCAGATATGGGGATCTCCCAAGTCTGGTCCTCTCAGAACAAGGACAGGCAGGTGGGTGTGCAGTGTTAGGGGAATCACCAGCACAGAGAGAGGTGAGCTATCATTTTTTAAACAAAATTTTCTTTCATTTGGAGAACAAATTCTTGAATTCCACTGTGATTAAACTGAATGGCACAGGCTTAGCTTCAAGCAGCAAGTTCTACTGGAAGGACCCTTCTTGATGAAATCACTTTACAGATTGGAGGGGTGGGGTGTGAGACACCCCCATCACAATGTGACTTTCCCCAACGTCTTGTCTTTTTATCACCAACAACAAGCAGGCATCGAGCGTGTGTTATGTGTCTCACTGAATTGCGTGCCGGACGCGGCTTTTAATGTCTATTGAAGGAGGAATTTACCAATAAGTGTTTTTCAAGGCCATTGAGAGAATGGTAGTAGTGCTGCCCAGGACGTGCGAATCTGGAGAACAAAGGCATGTAGACCGAGCAGCGTGCATGGAGGACTGGATGCGTCCAGCTGGGTGTGGGAGTCAGGCTAGAGGCACTCCAGGCAGCTGTGGGTACCAACCCACCCAAAGTTCTTGTGCCCATGGCCCAGAGATGAGCAGGCATCCCTTAACGAGGAATTTCTCATGAAATTTACGTGAAATAAACACACTCATGGACCACACAGTCAAAGCCTTTGGCTCCAAACCTCCTCCTCCTCCTCAGTGGGCAATGAGGGTCCACAGAACCCCTCTTCTCAACTCAGCACCCATTTCTCTTTCTGCTGTGAGGACCGCCCTAGATTTTCCCTTGGGGTATTGAAGCTACAAGCAACATTATAGCTATAAGGACTGGGAGAGGCCGTGAGTCTAGGAGATGAAGCTTCTGTGTTTGAGCCCTGATGATACCGCCTCCCAGCTGAGTGGTCTAGGCAAAGCTGCTTACCCTCTCATTGCCTTATCTATGAGATAAGGATAATGAGAGAATCTGCCTCCTGCTGCACGTGAAGTGACTGAATCTACATGCCTGGCACACATTGGGGGCTGAATCGGGGAGAGGGCTGAGCAGTATCACCCTCCCCATCCTTGTGGTCCCAGTAAGAACATCAGTGTGTCTTGACCATGCCATGGGGTGGGCGTGTGACCCACATTTGGTCAATCAGGCCATTTCTCCTGGGAATTTGATTCTTGCACTAAGTGAAAGGACAGAGAAATTCAAGTCAATAATGTACGCAAGGATGCACAAGGGTGTTGTCCACATGCATTTACCTCCCAGCTCCCTCGATACCTGGATCCCCCTCCTTCCAAGACTGGGCTATGTGCTTCCCTGTTGGGGTCCTGGGAGCTGCCCCTATCCTTCTAGCACATCCCTGTTTGTTGCTATATTCAGATGAGTTTCCCTTCTTTGTAAACAAAGCAGCCTGGCCAACCCGCAACAGTGGGGATGTTGCAGTCTTTGTGTCTTTGATTCTTTGCGACCCCGTGAATCGCAGCACGCCAGGCTTCCTTGTCCATCACCAACTCCCAGAATTCATTCAAACTCGTGTCCATTGAGTCAGTGATGTCACCCAGCCATCTCATCCTCTGTTGTCCTCTTTTCCTTCTTCCCCCAATCCCTCCCAGCATCAGGGTCTTTTCCAGTGAGTCAACTCTTCGCATGAGGTGGCCAAAGTATTGGAGTTTCAGCTTTAGTATCAGTCCTTCCAATGAATACCCAGGGCTGATCTCCTTTAGGATGGACTGGCTGGATCTCCTTGCAGTCCAAGGGACTCNTTTCTGGAACTCTCTTGCTTTTTCAGTGATCCAGCAGATGTTGGTAATTTGATCTCTGGTTCCTCTGCCCTCTAATCACTCTATATAAGAGGCTCTAAGTTCATCAACAGATGAATAGATAAAGATGTGGTACGTATATACAATGCAATATTACTAAGCCATGAAAAGGAATGAATTTGAGTCAGTTCCATGAGCTTTTTATTCATCAGCACCCTACTTATCTTTCCAATCCATCCACTTTCCTCCATTCCCACTGCTAAGTCTTTCTCCTCCCCAGGCCACCCCTGTGATTTCAGTCACAACTTGAAGACAGGAACTTCAAATTAACATCTTAATAGAAATGAAATGAAATAGTTAAAAATCCTTTAACTGAAATGATAAAAAATGCACTTTAAGATGTCTCTGAAGTAGAAGCTGCAGGAAAGCACTACCATTGTAGGGCTGAGGGATGCAAGAGAAGAGGTCGTCGGAACTACTGGACTTAGAAATTTGGAGAAGGGGCTCCATGGGGCAGCCTGAGCTGGTGTCTCCCAGCAGAAGTGATGAGCTGCTTCTGCAAATGTCACATCATCAGCTGCAAATTGCTCAAGTGGAAGGTGAGCGCCACTGCTGGGATGATGCAAGTCTGGGAGATGCTATCAAGAACAGGAAGTAATCAAACAAGTTTCTACCCAGGGAACTCTATTCACTATCCTGGGAGAAGATAGAAAAGAATGTGTATTTGTATGACTGAGTCATTTTGCTGTACAGCAGAAATTACTACCACATTGTAAATCAACTATATTTCAATTAAAAAAGGAAAAGAACGGGGAGTAATCAGGCACGAAAGACAGCAAGTATGGGAAGGGTGCTATTCTTGTGAGGACCCAGAAGAAGCAAGTACTTTCTCTTTGCCTTTCAGGCTCCTCCAAGCACCCTACACTGTCAAGCCCAGGAGCAGCAGAAGTGAGATTTGCAATTCCTAGCCCGCAGCACCAGAGCAGAACGGAAAGGACCGGCATGGAGCTGAGAAACCAGATCTACATCACTGGCTTTCTTCACAGTCCCTTTGCATTCCTCATTTTCCAATGTTTCCTTCTTCCTTGCTGCCCTAAATGACACCAAGATGTGGGACTGATGAAGGCCTGAGAGTAGTTCCACTGAGAAAGAGTGTACGGTGGAGGAGAAATTGCAGCCATGCTGGAAATAGAAGAAGGAATGTTCTAGCCTCCAGGACCCCACTCACTGTGAGTGGAAATTTTGATTTCTGCAAAACAGTCCTTGATGTGAAATTAGCCTTGACAGTTTGAATGTTCTTGGCCTTGCAGGGTTTCTTTTGCTTTGAATTTGCAAAATATTTAAGAGTTTCACAAGAGCTATAATCTAAGAAGGTTAATTAATATGTATCTGTGCATACTTAAGTAGCAGTTTTATTGCAATAAAAATAAGCTAATGCTGAGGGTCCTCAAGATATAGTTCCTGTTAAAATGAGTTCAAGCAGGGACTTTCCTGGCAGTCCAGCAGTTAAGACTTCACCTTCCCGTGCAGAGGGTATGGATTTGCTCCCAGGTTGGGAAGCTAAAATCCCACAAGCCTCGCGGTCAAAAATCCCAAATAAAAATAGGAGCAATATTATAACAAATTCAATAAAGACTTTTTAAATGGTTCATATTTTTTAAAAAGCATTTTAAATAAAACAGGTTTATGCATTACTCCAATTGATGAAAAGGAAGATGTGATCTGGCTTCTGGGGCCAGGGTATACAGTAGTCCTGACCCCACTGTCCCCAAGCCTACAAGACAAGGGTGGGAGATGGGGCAGAAATACCACCACATGTTTGGTTGTGTCCAAAGCTGGAAGGTATAACAGAGACGTGGGCGCAAGCAGGTGATGGTGCTGATGGATGATTCGACAGGCAGAGATACGTCTGACACTATTAAATGGCACTCTTGGTGTTTCTGAAGGAGAAAACAGAACAGGCTCTATCTTGAAAGCAGGACTCTATCTTGGACTGAACTGTGGACTTTGAGCTATATGCCCAGTATCTATGGAAACGACATACCAACTGGAAAACCAGGTCCCTGGAAGGAAAAGCTCCAGGGCTCATACCTAGACTCTCCGTCCCTAAAGGAATATCCTAATTATCTGTGTAACTGAATAGAAATATATANCTATCTTGGACTGAACTGTGGACTTTGAGCTATATGCCCAGTATCTATGGAAACGACATACCAACTGGAAAACCAGGTCCCTGGAAGGAAAAGCTCCAGGGCTCATACCTAGACTCTCCGTCCCTAAAGGAATATCCTAATTATCTGTGTAACTGAATAGAAATATATATTCTGTTATGCTTATTGGGGTATGACCACAGGCCTATTGATAATTGTCCACTGTTAACTACCTAGGCTTAAGGCATATGGATGACAGGTTAACTTTGATGGTATCTTTCTTTTCCTTTGTTCAGACTAGTTTCAGGGAATTTGGGGAGGCAGGTTTGTGCACTTATACTTAGGGTATATAAGGCTTTCACAAAAACTGGCCGGGATCCTTGGCTAAGAGAAGACTCTGCCTTGGGCCCGCCGGTGTAATAAACTGCCCTCCACTATCTGCATTGTCCTTCTGAGTGAGTCTGTTTCCTGGAACGCTTGGCTACAACATTTCCAAAAGTGGCTGCTGATTCATCTTCCATCTGTATTGCTCCACATAGGTACAGATGTGCTAGGGGACAGAGGAAAATGACAAGGACCCATCAGAGAAGAGGAAGGATGAGGTATTTGAGTTGGGCCTTAAAAGATTGGGGAGATCTTAAGAGAGAAGGAACAGGAGTGAGGGCCTGCCGGGTCAAGGGCACAGCAGAAGCCCAGGTGAGGGAATGGCCAGCCTGCGATGCTGGAGTGAGGGGGAAAGTGTGCGGAAGACTGTAGCCACTGGATCATGGCAAGGCCTTGAATCCTAGGGAAGGGAGCTGGGGTTTTATTCTTTTTTTAACTTTTTATTTTGTATCGGAGTATAGACGATTAACAATGTTGTGATAGTTTCAGGTAGACAGCAAAGGGGCTTAACCATGCAATCACATGTACCCATTCTCCCCTAAAATTCCCCTCCCATCCAGGCTGCCACTTAACACTGAGCAGGGTTCCCTGTGCAGTACAGTAGGTCCTTGTTGGTTATCCATTTAAATATAGCAGTGTGTACATATGATCAGGGAGGTGGGATTTTATTATGATACAGAGTGGGATCTACCCTCTGATCTTTAATGAGAGGGGAAGGGGGAGGGCAAAGCCCAAATTTATTACCGTGGTTCTTGTTTTTCCATTAAGAAAGGAGAGATTCAGAGATAGCAGTGACACCCAAGACCACAGGGCCTTGGAAACCAGTGTGGAGGAGCCGTCCTGGCTTCCGACTCCCTTGGGCACGAAAGGACCTCTCCTCTGTTCCTGATGAGCGGGTTGCCAGGGAAGAGAGAGCCTAGCACCACATATTGCCAGAATCCCAAGACCAAGGCTCATTCGTGCTTCTCTCTGGCCAGCTCAGAAAGAAGTGTCCACCTCACCCACACTCTCGTCCCTACAGAGTCGGGACTGGGGAGCTCAGGGATGCCCCAGTCCATTGGGAAATGTACAACCACGCAGCTCTCCCTCGACTGCCATTAGTGCTGTATCTGGAAAGGCCAAACAGCTCTTGCCCCGAAAATTGTATCTCACTTCTTTAAAAAATGTGTGTGGATGGAAACAGAGCAGACAGATGCCCAAGAGGAGACCAGGAAAGGGAGGCAGTGAGGAAGTGTAACTAGATAAAATAAATGGGCTTGGCGCATGCCTTTTGACCATTTTGCTGTAGTCTATTGATTTGGATTTCTTCCCCCTACCCTGGGAGTAATCAATTTTTCGGTGGATGGGCAGAGTACAATAATTGCAAGCAAACTCTTCAAATGGGTTGTCATTAATTTGCCTTTTGCCGGTCCTTGTATCACTCAGAGAAAGATGTGTTTAGCTTCCTCCAGACACTATTGGAGGGATGCTCTGGGGATTTTATGGGGCTGATTGGCATGGGGCAGGGAATGTGGGCTTGGGAGGGGCACGCTGAGCTCGGACAGACTAATGAAGCCGCTGTGTTGGCTCATCTTTACAGAGTCACTTATTACCACTAATTGGGAGGGACAGTTCAAATAAGCACAGAGGAGCAGTGATCACACGAGCGTGACGTGGTTTCAAAGAGGCCTCTGCAACTCCCCGAACCCCTGCGGCTGGCTGGCTGGACACTGGGGCCTGGAGGCGTCCACAGAGCTGAGGCTTTGTCAGGGTGTCCCGTAGAAGCCAGCAGACTCGAGAAAGCGAGGCTTGCCAGTCATCACGGGGAGCCCTAGACAGACATGCAGCTGCCTGGGACACTTAGAAAGTCAACAGCTGACGGAAGGGAAGGACTCTGAGCTGGGCTGTAAATGGACCTCAAGATGTGATCGGAATTAATTTGCAGAACATAGTTAGAGGTTGTTGTCTGTAAAGAGCCCAGTTGGTTTTAAAGAACAATTATTTGTGTGAGCATCCCAATATTAATAACCTGGCAAATGCCAGGGTCCCCCTGCTTTATCTTCTGAGGATGTCCTTCGCAAGAAGACATTAATTTCTTCTCCAGTCCATTAAATAGATATGAGCGAAAGCACTACATCCATACCAATATATTATGGTGACTATTCCAAATATGTGGTTGCATTTGTGCCAAGCAAGTAGTCACTAGCCGATGCTGGGTTTTCCAGATGTCCACAAGGAAGGGGTCAGACCCGCCCCCATCCATTCATTCTGCAAAGGTATAAAGTGCCTGCAGTGGGCCAGAAACCACTCCAGCTAAGGAAAAGAAGACCTTGCTGTCCCCAGTTTCTAACCCCATGAAAGGTGGGGACACAGAATAAAGAAGCAGTGAACAACGTCATTTCAGAATAGGAGCTGGTAGTGACCACAGAGAGGGCTGTGCTCCAGCCACTATTTCACTTCGCTTCATGTCCTCCCGCCCTTATTCTGGATGGAAGACAGGATCCAGCAATGCTGCCCACAGGCACACAAAGCACCTCTCACTTTGGAGGGGACCCCAGATAAGGCCAAGTTCAGGTGCCTGGTTTAGAGATAGGAAATTCAAATCCTTCAGGATCTAATTATCATCCCATCCTGAGGAAGTGTGTATAAGAGAGTCTGGTGCTATCCTGCTCTCAATGGAGAAAACTGATCCCAAGCTAAGTTGCTATTCAGTCGTGTCCGATTCTTTTTAACCCAAAGGACAGCAGCATGCCAGGCTTCCCTGTCCTTCACTATCTCCCAGAGTTTACTCAAACTCAAGTCCGTGGAGTCGGTGATGCCATCCAACCATCTCATCCTCTGTCGCCCCCTTCTACTCTTGCCCTCCATCTTTCCCAGCATCAGGGTCTTTTCCAATGAGTCAGCTCTTCACATCAGGTAGTCAACATACTGGAGCTTCAGTTTCAGCATCAGTCCTTCCAATGAATATTCAGGGTTGATTTCCTTTAGGACAGACAGGTTTGGGTACAAAATCACGGTACCTTGTCTTGGGGCTGGCTTCATCCTCACTGTTGCTCTCCTGATTTCTACTGTAAAAATACACATCCATGATCATCATCACACAAACACACATCTCCAAATGAAAACTTATAGGTGGGAGGGGAAAAAATGTCATTCCTTTTCTCCCGAACACTGAAAATTACATTATCTATTTATGACACCAGCAGATGGTGTGTATCTGAGCTTCCACTTTGAAAGTATTTTCAAGAGGGTGACAGACCTTGCTTTGTGAAGAGAGCAGACCTAAAACGGGATATGAGTTTATGAAATTCATATAAAGCCATTCCCACCAACCTTTGCATTTGTTTTGAAATTTAAATTGGAATAATGAGCTGTTAAATCAGGCTAGTGGGTGAGTAGTGAAATGCTTTCCGGGAGAATGTAAGTCTTAGTACTTCACAAGAAATTAGGTTTGGGTTTCTCAGCATGGAAAATAGGAACTTATTTCCTGGGTAACGCATTCCATTTTAGATTTCCTGTGATATATTAAGAATGAATTGGTTGTTCATTGATACCTTCCAAGAGACCCCAACATGGGCAACACAATGCCCCGTTCACTTCTGCATGAATGCTTTTAGTTCTTTTCTTCACATCTGGAAGTCATTTATTTTGCCCCCAGACAGCTGCAGGGGCTGCCGACATATGACGGAGGCAGGGGCGCTGGCGAGCCTGGGGAGTTACGTCCTGGCTTTGTCGGAGGCAAGAGCAGAACCCGCTTTCTTACTGGGTGTTGAGCGCAGGTTGACCAATTAAGGAGCTGGTCGAATAGCCTTAAAATGCCTTCATGGGGGAAAAAGGAATTTATGTTGCTAAAATGAATCCTTCCTTTTGAGACCTAAAAGGAAAACGCCTGGCTCAGCTCTCTGTGGGATTTCTTCCTAATGGCCCTGAGCACAGAATGCCCTTTTGTAGGCGAGGATGTAGATACGATACAGATCCTCACAAATGTATTGTTTTAAAACAACCCCATGTGATGGCTGCTCACCCTTTTGTACTCATTGGTCAGCGGAAGTCCTTGGGAATCCACCTCCAGCACACCTTCTGGGGATTGGATCAGGAATGTGGAGCAAGGTGCTTTGGGGAAGCAAAGAGCAGCTGTAAGTGATGCCAACTGGAGCCTCTTCCTCTGTTTTTACAGGGCATCTGACATCAGCTCATGCCCCTGGGTTACAGGCTAAACTGTTGCACAGTACCATGTTGAGAATGAACACCGAGGCTCCAAATACAGAATGAAGGATGAAGGCAAGCTCCCCTGCCCCCAGCAGCATCCCACCACCTGGGATGCCGTTTAGAACTTTGAGGGGCTGGGACTTCCCTGGTGGTCAAGTGATGAAGAATCCACCTGCTCGTGCAGGGGACACATTTTGATCTTAGGTCCAGGAAGATTCCTCTTGCTGCCGAGCAACTAACCCCCTGCACCACTGAAGGAGGAAACAGACAGAACAAGCTCTATCTTGAAAGCAGGACTCCATCTTGGGCCGGACTGTGGACAATATCTATGGAAACGACATACCAACTGGAAAACCAGGTCCCTGGAAGGAAGAGCCCCATGGCTCGTACCTAGACTCTACCTCACCTAAAAGAATACCTTAATTATCTGTGTAACCGAATAGAATCATACATTCTATTCTATTATGCTTATTGGGGTATGACCACAGGCTTATTGATTTTCCACTGTTAACTACCTAGGCCTAAGGCACGTGAATCACAGGTTAACTTTGATTATATCTTTCTTTTCCTTTGTTCAGACTAGTTTCAGGGAATTTGGGGAGGTGGGTTTGGGCATGTATACTTAGGGTATATAAGGTTTTCACAAAAACTGGTCAGGATCTTTGGCTAAGAGGAGACTCTGCCTTAGGCCTGCTGGTGTAATAAACTGCACTCCACTATGGGCATTGTCCTTCTGAGTGAGTTTGTTTCCCGGAACGCGTGGCTACACCACCACAACTACTGAGCCCGAGCTCTAGAGTCCTCAAGTTGCAACTACTGAGCCCATGCACAGCAACTAACTGAAACCCATGAACCCTAGAGCCTGTGCTCTGAAACAAGAGAACCCACCACAATGAGAAGCTCGAACACCACAACTTAGAGTAGAACAACCTGCTCGTTGCTACTAGAGAAAGCCCAAGTACAGCGATGAAGACTCAGTACAGACAAAACAAATTTATTTTTTAAAAGTTTTTAAAGAACTTTATGGGGGTGGTGTGAGCAAGGCACTTTCCTAGCAGTCTTACTGAGCATCCAAAGGGATGAAGTTGCTAAGAGTTCAGAGGGCATCTCTAGTCAGGACAGTAGCTGGATAAGAAGGAAGAAAGACAGAGGGTGGGCATGTCACTTAGGACTGGATCTTGGGAAAAGAACTGCAAAGCCTGGCGTGGCTTCTGTGTAATAGCAACAGAGGCCATCCAGAAGAAGTTCCAGGGACGGTGTCTGCATGGGTGAGGAGGAAGAACTAGAGTGTGGCCTGGAAATCATTCCCAGCAGAGCCAGGTCCGTTCAGGCTTTTACCGAACACGCTCAAAGGAGGGGCGAACAGGAAACCAGCCTGTTAAAATATGCGATCGGGATGCAGTGATGATGGTGGGTAGAGGAGGATTATAATGGGGATAAAGGGAGACCAACCAGGAGAAGGCAGCAGCCTGAGGGGGCCAATGGGCGAGACGCTGAGCCTGGTCTGCACAGCAAAGAGCAGGTCTTGACCTAAAGCTACTGCAATGAAATCATAGTCCACAGAGAACCCCATGAACAGAGTAGCATCATGGGCTATAATCCGTGGGGTTGCATGGAGTCAAACACGACTGAAGTGACTTAGCAGTCACGCACATCAGCTCCAGGTAACAGTGGTTTCTGGAACATGAGGTCTGCTCCTTGAACCATCACGCTGCTCCTTTCCTATGGGCTTCCCTGGTGGCTAAGAAGGTAAAGAATATGCCTGCAATGCATTGAACCTGGGTTCAATCCTTGGGTCAAGAAGATTCCCTGGAGAAGGGAATGGCTACCCACTCTAGTATTCTTGCCTGGAGAAATCTATGGACAGAAGAGCCTGGTGGACTACAGTCCATGGGATCTAAAAGAGCTGGACATGACTGAAGTGACTTATCAAGCAAGCACTGTCCATAGCATTAATAAATGAAATCTTTTACTTGAAACCCAGGGGTATTTTCCAGCTTTTGGGAAGTCTCGTGTCTTTCCAAGTCAGAAATTAGGTCTACAAATATTGCCTCCTGAGTAAGGGGAAGGAAGGGAGAGAGAGGAGCTGCAGTAGAATGGTTCAGAGGCATAAATCGCGAGTTTTTGTGTTCTGGGAGAGAAGGTGAAAGTTGCTCTGATCTGATCACACAAGGAAGAGGACGAGAGATGGAGGGAGAACTCTAGAACAGACCTGTTGTCCACAGCTACACCCGGGAGTTACAAGAAATCCATTCATCCATTCATTCCACAGAGTGACTGAGAGCCTAAGATATACCAGCTACTGTTCTAAGCACTTAACATATCTCTCTGAACCAAATAGAAAACAATATCTGCCCCCATAGAGCTTCCATCCCAGCAGGGAAGACAGACAGTAAACAATAAACAAAAATAAATAAACCACATAGTCCCTTAGAGTGTAAGAATGCCAAGAATAAAAGAAAAGTAGGCAGTGAAGGCAATGGCACCCCACTCCAGTACTCTTGCCTGGAAAATCCCATGGATGGAGGAGCCTGGTAGGCTGCAGTCCATGGGGTTGCGAAGAGTCAGGCATGACTGAGCGACTTCACTTTCACTTTTCACTTTCATGCATTGAAGAAGGAAATGGCAACCCACTCCAGTGTTCTTGCCAGGAGAACCCCAGGGACCGGGGAGCCTTGTGGGCTGCCGTCTATGGGGTTGCACAGAGTCGGACACGACTGATGCGACTTAGCAGCAGCAGGAGTGAAGGGATCAGGAGTGGGTTGGGGAGTCAAATCTGGCACAGTGGCAGGGGACCTCACATGAAAGAGTTGGGAGATAGGCCAGGTGTGACCTTTGTGGCTCTTCACTGCTGTCCAGTGATGCCCCTGTTTCTAGCAGACAGTCATCTATGGCCTACTTTGTTTACGATTTGTTTCTGTGTTTAGGCTGTGCTGGGTCTTCACTGCTGTGCAGGGTTTCTCTAGTTGTGGTGCAGGGCGTTCTCACTGCGGTGGCTTCTCTTGTTGCAGAGCATGGGCTCTAGAGCTCAGGCTCAGTAGTTGTGTCACACGGACTTAGTTGCCCACAACATGTGGAATCTACCCAGACCAGGGACTGAACCTGTGTTCCCTGCATTGGCAAGCAGATTTTTAACCCCTGGACCATCATAGATGCCCTGTTTCACTTTTTTTTTTTTTTTAAAGATTTTTTTTTGTGTGTGGACTTTTTAAAAGTCTTTGCTGAATTTGTTACAACATTGCTTCTTTTATGCTTGGGTTTTCAGCCTTGAAGCATGTGGGATCTTAGCTCCCCAGCCAGGAACAGCACCTGCAACCCTTGCGTTGGAAGGCAGCGTTTTAACCACTGGATCACCAAAGAAGTTCCTCACATCTATTTTGGAATGAAACTTGCCTGTGTGCCCTCCACTCTCTTCAACCCTCTAGGACCCATTTTGTGAAAGCCACCCTCTCAGAGCACCCAGGACTCAGCCAGAGTGTGGCTGAGGAAGCCCTGGTGATCAAAGCAGAATGAGATCGAGAAGCACGTGACAAACTGACAAGGGCAAGGGTGGGACCCTCAACCAAAGCGGAATCCTTCCACTTCAGAATGTCACCCAAGTCAATCCCCAACGGAGTCTTTCCACTCTGGGGTCTTTTGTTTCTGTTTCTCACTGATTGGATTATATTTTACCACCGCCTGTCTTTGGACTCCACTCCACACCTTATGACACCTTTTTAAATTTTATTTTTCTTTTTTCAGGATTATTTCATTTTGACCATTGGGTCATTACACACTGTGTATTAACTATACTGCTTATGGGGCTTCACAAGTGGTGCCAGTGGTAAAGAACCTGCCTGCTGATGCAGGAGATACAAGGGATGCAGTTTCGATCCCTTGGTAGGGAAGATCCCCTGGAGTGGGGTGTGGCAACCCATTCCAGTATTCTTGCCTGGACAGAAGAGCCTGGCAGGCTAAAGTCCATGGGGTCGCAAAGAGTCAGAAACGACTAAAGCAACTTAGCACACATACATACTGCTCATGAATATTTTTTTCTTGGCAAAATCTGTGTCAATCATTCTATTTAGGAGTCACAAGTTCATTAGAAATAAATCAGGGCGTAAATAAATCTCCAAATGGATAGGATCTACAAAATCCATGAATCCTCAATTTTCAGGATCACCTTGATTTAAAAATTATGTTCCCAACAACATTACCACAACCTAGAAATTCAAACTTCATCTCCCAACCTGTCACTCAAGCAGCCTAGAAATTGGTTGCTGACCAGGTGTGACCAGGTGTCCTAATTTGGGACTTAAAACATGGCCATAGAGAGATATGCTTGTCCATTTATAGCTTGTCCTCTTTATGAGTCTTTAAGAATATTCCAGCTCCTACTTCCCTTACTTGAAAACAGTCCCCACGGGGATGATCCAGAGAGATGATATGGGGAGGTGGGAAGGGAGTTCAGGATTGGGAACTCATATACACCCATGGTGGATTCATGTCAATGTATGGCAAAACCAATACAGTATTGTAAAGTAAAATAAAGTAAAAATTAAAAATTAAAAAAAAAGAAAACAATCCCAAAGTTTGATATCCCCAGGAGCTGAGACTCAGTCCCCAGAATCATGAATTCCTGCAAGCCCTTGTCCTTTGCTGATAGAATCTCCCCTTTGAGTACAAATAGAAAGCAATCCTTGGTAACTTCTACTACAATTCATTCCACAACCTATCCATAGCTATATATTTAGTTCACATCTCTCCCAAAGGCCAGTTCAGTGGTCAAGATTGTGGGTTGAGATGCTCAAGACTTTGGAGTCCTATTTCTACATGGGTTCCTACCCTATTTTGCCCCCTACAATCCTATAACCATTGCTTTGTGGGGTATTGAGGACAGGGTGCAGAAAACAGACACTCACCAGAATCCAGTGGTGCAAGAAAGCCTTTCTGCAGGAGGCAGGGTGGGCAGCTTGAGCCTGGCTCAAAGGGAACACATTTTGCCCAGGGTTGTATAAACCAAAAGGCACTTCTCCCATTGCCAGGGCCACTGTCCCCACTAAGCGACGAACCAGAGGACGCAGTCTTTCCCATCTACCTGCCTCCCACCATCCTGTGCTCTGAGCATCACTCTGCACATACCACCCTCATGACCTTGAAGAGTTCCGATGAAAACGCGCTTTCTTCTCTATCTTTTTATTTCAATGAATTTATTCAGGAATAGTGGAGAAACTGTCGTTCAGGACAAACAATCTACAGTGAGTCCACTGAGGGTTTGGGGCAGGTTGTAGTTAAAGGAATTAAAGATCTCCACCCTATCTTGACACCAGAAGGACTGTTTTGTCTGTCCACACACCCAACATTAGGAGAACTGGTGACACCCTAACACAGACTTGTCTGTGAGCGGAAAGCAAGACAAGATATTATCCGAAAGTGAGGGGTTTGAAAAATCTCAACCAGAGTGAATCCGACTGTAGACCCTTGGCTCCTGGTCCAAGTCCCTGTGCCCTTCTGGGTGCTTCCTTGCATCTCACTCCTCTTTACTGTTTCCACTTCCTCAGGGGTAAATCTGGGAAAATGTTATCTATGTGACTGGACTATTGTCAGGATTAATGCAAAAACATGTGTAAATCCCCACATGGTGCTCACCACACAGTCAAATTTAATACATAGTGGAGGTGATGATGATAATGAATCAGTGGAAAACCAATTTTAATTTTGTTTATGATGCTATTGCTTCATTCAACTCATGAAGCATACATTAAATGGCTTCCCGAACTTCCGTGGAGGCTGCAGTAATTAAGGATGCTTTGGAGGAAGCGTGGGCCCCACACAGCTCACCTTCTCTGGTGGGCAGAGGGGGTGGTGTTAATACCTGGAACCCTTGATCCCACTTGAAAATGGGATCTGACCCTAAAAACCCTACATGAAGAAATGGAAAAGGAAATTGAGTGGTCCTTCCTAATCTAAACAAAACAAAGCGAGGTCATGAAGCAGGAGTCTCCCTTCACTGATGGAATATATGAAATTATACAGGGCAACATGGGAAGAGCTTGCTGGTAAACCACAATTTCCTCACTCATTATAAGCACATGACCATGGAGGGAAGGTTTCAAACATCCCTTACCCCTGGAAATAGCCTTTTCTAGACCATAGATTCAATTTCAGCAAATATGTAATAAGTGCCTGCAATGTGCCAAGCACTGTTAGACCAGCACAGTCCAATACAGTTGTGGATGATGGGCACGCTCTGCATCTGTGTTAAACACGCATTAAATGTTGAGTGCATTAAACGTGGCTAGTGTGACTGAGAACTGAATTCTAATTTTGTTTAACACTAGTGAATTTTACACTAAATTTAAATGACCAAGGCGGAAATGGATGAAGTCGGTCAAAAAGTACAAACTCCCCCTTATAAGTGCTGGGGATGGAATGTACAATAAGTATAATTAACACTGCTGTGTATATATATATATATATATATATGTGAAAATTGTTAAGTAAATCTTAAAAGCTATCAGAAGAAAAAAAATTTAATGCTGTATCTATATGAGATGATGGATGTTCATTAAACTTAGCATGGTCATCATTTACGATGTATATAAGTCAGATCATTATGTTATACACCTTAAACTTACACAATCCTGGATGTCAGTGATATCAATATCTCAATAAGACTGGAAGAAAAATGGCAGTGTGTGACCAGCAACTACTATATTGGACAAGGCAAGTCCAGACACTGAAGATTCAGCAATGAACAGGACAGTGCAAAGTCCTTGCTTTCTTGATGCTTACTTATACTCTAGTGAGTGGACAAAAAGATAAACAAGCAAAACCCATAGTAAGTCAGACAGTGAAAAGTGCTGTAGAAAAAAAAATATTAAAGCCAAAATGGAGTTAAGAAAGGTCAGAATTCTGAAAAGAATAACTCACTTAACATTTTTTCATGTCCAGTGAACGTCCCATAAAGGCTAATGCCTCCGATTTTATTTTAGATCCCACCTAAAGCAAACTGTAGAGTCCAGAGCACAAAGTTGTGGGGTTTTTATTCTTAAATACATCCATGAATTAAGTATCTGATTTGGACGGTGGCTTTTATCCTTCTCAACTCTGTACTCAAAATACACTACTTCTCACTTGGTACAATAATCAGAAATAATGTGTAGCTTAATGGAACTTCTCCATTAAAAGGTTTTGGAAATAATATAGGAAATTAATGGTTTACAAGAATAGTTTTAAACACTTGAAAACATAGCTAACCTAAAGACCCTGAATGCACCATGAATACATTCATTCCCCAGCTAAAAATGAATCCTAAAATTGGTTTTGATTTTTATTTAAAATTCAAACGTCTGATGTCCTTAAATTGAACAAATGATATTTTAAAATATCTATATCGGCCTCCAACATCTGCAGATTGCGATTTGCATTTTGAAATTGACTGCTTGAAATGAACACTGCCTTCTCCCTTCCTCTCTCAGTCAGTTAATGAAATGGGAGAGGTCAACCCTTTGTCCTTAAATTAGTTCCCATAAAAATCTTTTCCTACTTTGCAGCTTGTTATGATGTCTTCGGACTGAAGGAAACGTTGCCATTAATTATGTCTTTGTTGAATATGGATCTCTATTCAGAGTGAGTTGAACAGTTTCAAACAAAATTAGCATGTAGCGACCCTCGGGCCAGCTTTGGGTTGGTTATCAAGAATATTTCTCTCTCTCCTTTCTTCCTTTTCTTTTTTTTTTCCTTAAAAAAATGTTTTTTAATCGTGAAGAGAATGCTCTTCGGCAAGTGTGTATTATCTAATATATTCAGCTTTCAGTTGCGACTTTTTCCCCAATGAAGATGAGCTTAATTGAGGTTGTGCTTTTAAGTCTGTAGAGCCCCTTCAGCACCTCACACAAAAGCATCTCGAGGCTTTTCATTTGTCTTGAGTATTTTTCAGATGTACAAATATTATTTACTTTAAACTGCAAATCAAAAGGTGCACTATAACAATTTTCAATAAAATATTAGTCAGGACTGAAATATATATAAATTCAAAGCAGGTCTTTTTTCTTTCTCCCATTATCAAATCATTTATGGACAGGGAGCCCAGTTAGCAAATTTCAGGATACATATTGGAGGAACCATTTAGCCACACACTTGAAGTAAGCACTTAATAAAAGACTTTATTTTCAGTCCTCCGAAGATAAATATTACAAATCCACTCTACACTTAAGCAGCAAAACGATGAAGTTCATTTCCTATTTCAGACACTCCTAAGTTTTCATGAATGAGACAAGGAGGAAAGCTTGATTTTGAAAAAGTGAAGTTGATCAGAGACATGCACCCAGTGTGTTCATTTGTGGGAAGAGTTTGAAGAAATAAAGAAAAGCTTTCAGCTCTGGGCTCAGCACCATAAAACCCAGTTTGTAGTATGAGGGTCTGATGACTGGGACTCCAGCCCTGGGATGGAAATCCTATTTTGTGAGCATTTAAATCAATACATCCTAGGGAACATGGAAGGAACTATGAAAAAAAGAGAGAGAGAGAGAACTCTTTTTATTTTGAATAAAAGAAAAAAATAAAGCCCCAGACATTACACTAACAAAGTAGATTAAGAATAAAATTTCCAAATGACCCAGTGAAAAATTCCCAAATGTATGAAAAACAAAGGGTGTGAGTCTTCTTCTTTCCCTCAAGGAGGGGTCTATGTCATAGCTTTAAAATATTTTGTAGTGATTTCTGAATTTCTTTCATTTTTTTTTCCCTTCAATTCCTTTCCTGAGGACCGAACCAGAGGGTCCCTTGTCGTTAAGCATCTCCGGGGAAGAGGCGCTTACCTTGTGTGGCTTTTAAGTGTAATATACATTTTTCATTTTAAATGGGAGCTTCCAGCGACATTGTATAGAAGGGATTCCAGGCCCCCCTGATTATCACCACGTCTCCTTGAGCCGAACCTCCGGGGAGAAAAAAAATGTGAAGGGGGTGGCCTTCTGGAATGAATAAATTCTGTTGCTGCTTGTAATTATTTATTAAAATAGACTAAAGAAATAGGGTAAAAAGGAATCCGCCACCCATGTTAGACATCGCATAATAAGAGTACATAGAAAGGGAAAATTAACACCGGGGAAGAAAGAATGTCAGATATGTGTGTTCAAGAATACAGCCAGCCCCTCATTGTTGGCTCCCATGAAGACACACTCCCGGGCTTTCATTCTGCAGGGTGGGCTGTGCTGCTGAAAACAGGGGTTACTAATACGGATGTGTGTCTCTCTAATTAGCATTAGAATCGAGTGGTAAACACAACCAGGGGAGGATTGGAGAGATAGAGAGGGGCTACGAGAGAAGCGAGTGTGTAGTGGGGGAGGGCAGCGAGGCAGGTTCCAGCGAAGAAACCAGCTAGCCCTCGTTCAGATGTGTTTCATTTTGTCACTTGAGTCAAAATTGGAAACCCGTTTTCCAGGACAATTGCCTCTGTGTTTAGTGGGCACTGTACTTATAGGCTCTTTTTATTGTGAGTGAATTTTATAAACTGAGCACACCATCATCAAACTATCTTGGGGGTCAACTTTCCACTTGTGCCTTTAGCTCTTACGAAAGTACTTTTATAGTGTCTTCTAATATATAGGATTTATCTGCAGTTCTGAGAAGAGCTTTTACACTTAATCCCTTACTGGAGCACTAATTTGTTTCTTCGCCCTTAAAACAGTACTTGCGATTAATTTTCATCAGATTCAGTAGGTTTTTTTTTTTAGTACAGCACCTCAAGAAATGTAGGTTTGTGTCCATGTCTGTTTTCTTTGTGGCTGTTGCTGAAGGTGGTGATCACTGGGGGTGGAGATGGTGGCTGAGGAGGGGAGACAAATTTAGATTATAGATGCCAATATCATTAATGTGTTTCTTCTTTTTTTTAAGTCCAAAAATTATAACTGGAAAAGATATTTTTGAACAGTTACCTGAAAATATTTTGAATCATATTTGACTAAAGAAAAAAACTACCAATTTTTTTAGAATACTTGAAAGATATTTGTTAATTTGTGACACTTTGTTTTTGTTTTTTTTTTACTCTGGCTTTTCCCATATTTGTGTGGAATATTGTGCCATGATGTTTAAGTGTGAAAACCAGAATACACTGGCGTATGTTATAGGGAAGAAAGCCTTTTTTTAGGAAAATGAATATTTTCCTGAAAACATAACAAAACTATGTTTTAGAATTGGTTTATCAAGATAATAAAATGAAAATTTTCCTTCATTGGAAAAGCTGGATCATCTGTAAAAATCGTGTTTTACTTCCTTTCATACTTAGAAGGCAAAATATTACAGAGACAAAAAAATGACTTTTAACCATATGAATACTTCTGAATTTGAGTGAAGCTGGTATGTAACCACTTTATTTAACCAATTTAATAAAATGTGTTTTTTCTTACTACTTAACCTTTAGTCCCCCAAAAAAAATCTTGTCCAAAGAAAAAAAATTTACATTTCCAGCTGAATATCTGCCTTTTCTTGTATATGTTAGGGAAAAACCACATGAACCTACCCAGAGAAATGCTTTGGCTTTATTCTCCTAAAAGTCATCCGTGTTACATGTAGAAAGCATCAGGACTTTGTTTACATGTGAACAGAAAGCAGAGACTTCTGGGGTCTCAGTTCAGAAAAATGAAGACAAAGTATAAAAATGTCCAGCTGGAAATGTCATTCGTGGGATCTCAACTTAGCGATTACTGTGTGAACATTGTCCATTAGCTTTACCAATATTGTGCTTCTGTTTATTGGCCCATTACCATCTTAACAAAAGTAAATCAATCCGATTCTGCCCAGATCGCATCCCTCCCCTCCAACCCCAGCAACACCATCTTAAAAGCAACATTTGTTACCCGTAGACGGGGGACACTCACTCACTGAAATGGAACTTCCCTCCAAATGATTTAATGAATACTAGGACACATTTTCACTTTGTTGTTTAGACTCAAGAAGGCATAAAATCTCCGCCGTCTATTTATCATGGAGTTATTTTAATGTAAACATGTGTCTATGTAGATGAAGTGTTTTCATTATTAAGCTAATTCCAACGTGTCTCAGATAGACCAGAAGAAGGGAGCACAACTCGTGCTGATGGGGAGCCGAAATCTGCCTGGGTTCGGCTTGCTGTCAGAAACGTCTTCATTAGTTTTTTGTCACTCACCGGTGGCAAATGCCGCGTAAATGGAATGACGATCAGGCTCGCCTTGATAACTTGTCTTATCTCATTAGTTCTCACATCAAAGTTAATCAGCAATGTGAATTGTAATTGCTAGAAGAGACAATGCATAGATCACTGGTCGGGGTGTTTTCCCCCCTGTATGGCATCTTGAAACATCAGCGGGCTGGTTGGAGCAGATAGGCTCGGGAGGAAAATGATGTGGAAGGCATAATAAGCAAGCTGCTCAGAATTAATGAGCTAACCCAATAAGAAAAGAATGGCCAATCAATGTGAGTTGGGCAAATATAATTTAGAAATAATTGCTTGATTGGTTGCCTATAGTCGACTGATTTGACCACACACAAGGATTAGGAATTAAGATGTCAAGGCAAAAAAATAATTTGGCAACTGAGGGCATGTAATTTTTTGTTTCCTTCCCTTTATGATGGAAAGAGATGAGCATTTGATATGCTATGCGCCAGAATGAAAACATTAGACACACTCCTTCTCTTCTGTTCCCCTCACAATGCAGACTCATTCAGAATACAATCGTGATATTCCTGGACAGGCATGAAAAAGGTGCAGATTAAGAGACAGCGCATGGTCCCGTGTACAGCAGTGATGCCTGAAGGAAGACTGGTTGGTCCAAGCCTGCATCTGCACTGAGCTGCAGCATCCTTCAGAGGCTTGGCAAAGGGATAAGTGCCCGGATGCTTGCAAAATCCGTCAGGTCGTCTGTCCCAGGCCGGAAGCTTTCAGCTCACATCCTCCACGTTCCCGGCGCACTTTTCCCTACGGCTATTCACCAGTTAGTAAAGGGCTCTTGCTACATTCTTCTGTCTAAACTATTGGGAAAGTTCAGCCAGAAGGTAAATTTGCTTTGATCTACATTACACCTAATTGAGTCACCAGCAATGTGTCTATCCCAACATCAAGAAATGTGAAAATGTTAGATTATTTCACTGGGGATTAAACCTAATTTTCGCGTGCTCTGCATTAACCTATTAGCCTGCCTAATCTGCATTGCTAATACGACTGAGGCAGCTGTCACAGCTAAAGAAAAACATGATCACGCAATCCTTGAATGAATGATTCCCGGCCTGATTAGTCTTAGTGAAGTTAGCTGAGCCCTGGTGATAAGGAAGGAAAATTCCCAGGTTGCCAATAGCTTTGAAAATTATCAGACTGTAGGCAAAAATATACCTCATGATTCACGGGCTTCGGTCCAATTGCCGTGTTGAGTGACATTATTTAAGACTGACGAAGGCTAACTTGAATTGTCACTCGCATAAATGTTTGTGTTTATTTTAAGGGACTAACATAACGGATGCAGATTTAAATGCTAATAGAAGCCAGCCAGACACATAAAACTCCAGGCGTTGTTACTCCGTTGGTCTTTTATTAACACAGATTAAATTGTAATATTTTTCTAGATAAATTGGCAAAATCAGAAAGATGCATTGCCCCCCAGAAGGCGGGATCAGAACAACTCTTGCAAGACTTCTTGTTTTCTTGCAGATGCGCAGACTGTATTCTCTCCTCTTCTTCCTGTCGTTGTTTTTTTTTTTTTTTTTAAGAAAATTAGAAAAACAATATTTTTTTAATGAGAATGAAAGTGATTTCTGCTCATTGGCCAGACCCACTCTCTCAGTTGCAAGGGCTGGGTAAGTATATTTTCTCAGCCCAACACTTTATTTGCCTAGAGACGGGCTCTGCTGCCATTTGGAGTCTTTGCTTCATCCTCTCCATTTGATCTCAAAGGCAAGACAGCCACCATAGGTAGGCTTGGGAGGTGCAAGGAGTTTGGTGGCTGCAAGCGGAGTCCCTTTAATCCGATTAGCGGTTCTGCACAATGGGCCTGTCCAGCCCCACTGTGGACAGAAGCCTTTACTTTATTTATTTCTATTAGCCAAGAATCAGTTATCAGAAAAGTGGAATTTCCCCCCATCAGATAGCCCAGACAATCAACAGAAAATAAATGAGGAAATAGTCTAATGTGTCAATATTTATCCTTAGGCCCTAACAGTCCACAGAGAGGACTTGTTGAACCTACAGAGTTGGCATCCTTGTTCGCCTGTGAGCTCTTGGCTGCTTCTCCGCAAGTGTAGGCGTCGTGGCCACTGTCGGTGGGAGACTTGGCTTCTTAGAGGCTAGAGCACTGACTAGAGAGTCAAGGCCTTTGAAAGGTCTAATGACACAGGACAGGAGAGCCAAGGAGAACCCTCAGTGACCAAGGAGGAAGCCCAGCAAATCACAAGGTGTTAGGGAGCCGGTTTCAAACATGGGAAACGGTAGAACAAAAGGATGGAAAGAGACCTTCCTTTCCACCCAGGTTCCCAGGGCCTTCCTCCTCCGCTTTCCCAGGAAGCTCTGTGAGTGACAGTGTGAGTGAGGTGGAGGCGGAGGGGGCTGTCTTCTCTTGTTTTTGTTGCCTCTCATTGGTGGCAAAGGTTTGATGTCTGAAACACTCTCAAATGGCCTTCAGTGATCATGATCATCCAAGTCACTGCAGCTCACTGGATGTGAGCAGCGCTACACCCCAGATACTGTTCTAAAGCTCCTAACATTTCACTTGCCCCAGATCCCCTGAGATGGCTTGCTCTTAGGAGACCTGGAGAAGAGCTTGCCTGAGGTCACTCAGACTGCAGCTTCGGAGCCCAGCCTGTTCACCTTCCGCATCAACACTGGGCCCCAGAGTTCAGGCCCAAGGCAGACAACCAACCAGCGCAATGTCTCCTGAAACATGGCCCCCCCACACATCTCCTTGCCTAAGTTCTGACTAGAGCCTCATTCCTCAAGTCCTTCTTTCCAGGGGATGATTGATCTCTCCCACCTCACCTTCCCAAAAAGCCCACCTCCATGACTAGACAGGTGTGCTGTGTGCCTCCCCAGTTCACGGCCCCACTGACCTAATGTTTTCAACAGCATGATCCACTCTGTCCTCACAGCATCTCTTCATGGATGGAGGGACAGAAATTTCCATCATCCAATCCTCCTTCAGGCCTCTCGAGCCAATGCAACCCTTGAGCCTCGAGTCTCGCAAGAGTCACCCCCCAGGAGTCACATCCCTGAAAAATATCTGGAGGTCAGACAGTTCTTGTGAACAGACTTCTCTGCCCCTGTTCCTCTGGGTCCCTGAGATGAACTGTAGCTCCTGAATCATTCCAGAAGGAGCAAATGGATCCAATCACAGAGCACAGCTCACGCCATATTGGCTGCAGACCCACAGCTGTCCTCCAGAACTCCAGCCCATGGCAGAGTCATCGGGTCCCTTCCTTCTCCTGAGGGATCTGACAGCTACGGCAGGAGTCTTTGTATCACTTCGTGTCACAGGACCACTGTACCTGTGTGGAAGTATTAGTAAACATACAGTTATGACTTTCTGAAATTATCTTTTAGTAAATTAGATCTACCTCCCCCATGAATAGCAGAGTTAAAGCTGCAACAGATTCTTTTTTTAAAAAAAATATTTCTTTGAATTCTATATTACTCATTAGTAGATAGTCATCTCTTTCCAGCACTTCTACTGGGCTCACTGTTTCTCTAATAATGTGATGTGTCATCACGATGCCAAACATATTTTTTTTACCTCCATTATGAACATCTCTAAGAAACAAGTGAGGGTCATTAACTTTAGCATCTGTCTCAATACCTGTGAACCACTGGGAGATGCCCAGTTATATTTGACATGTGGATCAGCTTCCTATTGCTGCCATAACTGATGACCACAAACTTAGTGGCTTAAAATGATACCAGTTCATTTTTCTTTTTGCAGTTCTAGAGGTCAGAAGTCCAAAATGAATCTTTTGAGGGCTAAAATCAAGGGATGAATTGAGCTGGTTCCTTCTGGAGGCTCCAGGAGAGAAGCCAGCCTGTGCCTCTTAAAGTTTCTGAGTGACCATGGCATCCTTGGCTCATGACTGTGTCACTTCCCTCACTCTGATTCTGTCCTTACGTCCCCTTCTCTCACTCTTACAAAGATCCTTGGGAATATACAGGACCCACCCAGGCAATCCACGTAGTCTCCCCATCTCAAGATCCTTAGTTTGATCCCTTCTAAAAAAGTCCCCTTTGTCCTAGAAAGTAACACTGACAGGTTCTGGGGATTAGGACTCAGGCGTCAGCAGAGGAGCAGTGATTCAGCTTCCACAATATGCAGAACAGTCTGGCAAAGAGCTTGTCAATCATTCATCTGTTTACATGTTTGTCCATTGGCCAGTCATGAATTGCGGGCACCGTGCTGTGTACCAGGGCTGCAGCAGGGGCAAGACCAGGCTCACTGTTGGAGCCTAAGATCTTGGGAGTGAGCTCACCATCCACAGAATGATCACTCTGAATGGTAGTTCATTACTGTCTGAGAAAGGAACAGTTCAGGAGTCAGGCGATGGGACAGTGAGAGCTGATCCAGCCGGAGTGGGACCCAATGTCCAGTAAGTCAGCCCTGAAAGAAACAATGTTTAAGCCAGGAGCCAAAAGAAATGGAGGAATTCACCAGGGGAAGGGGCTGGGGAAAGGTGGGAAAACCTCATAGTCTAAAGAACCACCCAAGCCTTGAATAATGGTCAGTATGGACAAGAAGCATTTAATTGCAGTGACAACATCTTTCTTTCTGTTGGAGTCAAACTTTGGGTCCCTATTCTGAGTGTGCATCAGTGTTTGTGTTATTTCCTAAAATGGGCAAGGGACTTCTTGCAAAATAGCTCATCTGCATCTTTCAAAAGTATTACTATCATAAAAGATAATTCTGCTGTTTGTCTCTGTAGAATTTTGTCTCTGCTGATTCTGGATATTTGATATAAATGGAACCACACCATATGTAGTCTATTGGGACTGGCCTCTGTCCTTAGCATGATGTTTTCAAGACTTAAAGCACATACTAGTTCTTCATTTCTTTTTATTGCCAAACACTATCCTGTTGCATGAACAGATCATGCTTTGTTTAGCCATTCATCCTTTGATGGGCATTTGGATTATTTCCACTTTTTGGCTATTATGACTTAATACTGCTATGAACATTCATATACAAGTTTTGGCATGCACAAAGCTTTCATTCCTCCTAGATATCTACCTAAGAGTGGAATTGCTGGATCATATGCTAACTCTGTGTTTAACCTTTTGAGGTGTTACTGACCTGTCTTCTGAAATGGCTGCACCATTTCCTATTCCCACCAATAGTGTATGAGGCTTCCAACTTCTCCCCATCCTTATCAACACTTGTTATCTTCTACCCTTTTTATCTCAGCCATCCTGGCAGATGTGATGTGGTAGCTCATTGCAGTGTTGCTTCTTTACATTAATCTTAAAACTCTCCTATAAGTCTGAAATCACATCAAAATAAATTGAAAGAAAAACGTTCTGTACCATAATTTCTCAGTAATGAAAGGACTCTGGGGAGAAGTCCTATGTTTCTCTTAAAGTGTGCTAATGAACCAGGAAATAGATCCTAAGAATAAGAGCAGACCCACTGATCTGAAGTTTGGATACATCCTGGGTTCAGTATTTCCATCCATTCTCTCAAAAGACATTTATCCAGTAGTAAGTTTGTAAAATGGATACAAGGAAATGTGTGCTGTTGTCCTTCCCCTGTAAAAGCAAACAGTTTTTGAAGCCCCTTCTTGATGGGGATTGAAAATAACACATTCACAAGTGCAATCAATGCATACCAAGTACCAAAGGCCATGTTTATATGTTCCGATAAATACCACTTTCAGCACTGCAACTGTGATTAGAGCTATGCTTTGGTTAAGTTCACCATATTCATTATCATCTTCCATAATCCATCTGGTCTTTGCAGAAGCTCTAACTGGTAAATTAGATGAAGATTTGGTGGGGAGGGACCACCACCCCTGCATTCTTAAGTCTTTGAGAGTTGATGTAATTTCTCTAGGGTATGTTCTGATTCACTATCTTGGCTAGGACAAGAGAGGTATGATTTCAGGGTTTGGTCCAGCCATTCATAACATCTCCAGCCACAAAAGAGAGACTCAGCGTAAGGATTCTGCCAGCTGTTAAGGACCTCCACCCTGATTATGCATGCAAGTGCTGGGAAAGTAACCTTAAGATGGGTGTGAGGACTGGTTGGAAATATCGTGAGATGGGTGTGGGGCAAAATCCAATTCGTCACCTGATCTGTATCTCCAATAGGGGGCACAGTGCTGTTTTAGGTCCCTTGGTGTTCAGTCAGCTCTCTAAAGTTCTGGATATTTCCTTTTCTCTAGCACACATTATTATGCCAAGTGGCCAATATGGTCTAATTGACTGAAAACCCAATAGGGCATAGGGAAACTTGGCAGAAGAATGTGGAGGAACTAACAAATTACAGATGCATAGAAAGGATATGGACTTTGGGATCCACCCATCTCTGGGTTGGGTAAGGCTCAACACCATCTGTGAGGTGGGATTGTTAACATCTACCTTGCAAGAATATTCCAAATAAATACACAGAGCATAAGGGAATGACACAGAGCAAGCTGTCATTAAATAAGTCGCTGTTTCTGTCGATACTAATGTTGTCAGTGGGTAGTCCCATTGGCCGTGGTTCATGGTTCATGAGTATCGTTGTAGCACAATCTTAGCAACTTGGATCTTGAGAGTTTTATGAGAAAGGAACACTTTCACCTGAAACTCTGGGACCGAACAGTGAGCACTAACATATAATGAAGAATAATGAGCACCAACATATAATGAAGACCCCTTGTCTTTGGGGCAGCTAGATTTTACCAAGGAGCAGGATATTAGTCTGAGACATTATGGTAATGAAAACAAGGAGATAGACTTATGCACTGCCTTAGTTTGGATCCTGCAAAACCAGAGACTGAGTTAGGGATTTGAGTGCTGGGAGTTTATTTGAGAGGTGATTCCAAGAAGGGAAAGGAGAGAGTCTTTTTTATTAAATAATTTGTATTGGACTATAGTTGCTTTACAATGTTGCGTTAGCTTCTACTACACAGGAAAATGAATCAGCCATACATATGAGGGAGTCTCACAGGAGAGAAAAATCCAGTGAAATGTGTGTTAAGATTGTTACTGCTATGGGCACCTGAGGCTCAGTTACTGCAGACTGTATCTCTGTATTGTCTTTTTCTCAAGACTAGAACTTGATAAATTTATCTTTTAAGTCCTATCAGTCACTGTTGGATGGTTATACTTGGAGACATTGGTTGCAGCCTCTTTGAGGGTGCCCATGGCTGAGCGAGCTTCCATGGCTCCAAGAACCCAACAAGACACATAGAGCCATGTGATGGGTCCTTGAGGCAGGACATTGAAATGTACGTAGGAGAAACCTATTCAGCTACAATGAGAGGCAGGCTTAGGGCATGTGGTTCAGGACAGAAAAAGAAAAAAAGAGGCTCAAGCATGCTACAGCTTCAGGGTACTCTATTATTTCTTGGCTAAGCCACTAAGATATTCTGTTTTGCTTTTATTAACTTCAGTTTACCCATCTGCAGTGGTCTCATAGAAGACCATAATGAGTTTGCCTGTGTTATATGTTATTTATTTCTGAGGATGCTGACCTCAGAAGTAAAAGGATAGAAAAAAATTCCTCAAATGTCTTTTAACATTATGACCTTTCCTGATGCACAATCACTGTATGTGTGTGTTAGTTGCTCAGTTGTGTCCGACTCTTTGCGGCCCCATGGACTGTAGCCCATGGCTCCTCTGTCTATGGGATTCTCCAGGCAAGAATACTGGAGTGGGTTGCCATTCCCTAACAGGTCCAACACAGGTATCAAAAGCAAAAACATTGTTCTTGGATTTGTAAGAGTGTCTAAAGGACTTGGATTCTACAAACACAGTGTTTTGGCATCTTGGGCTGCTGTAATCCCGTGTCCACAAATTTCTCTTTATGTTAAGAGGAGATGTACCTACTTTCCTGTAGCTGGTAAGAAGCCACCTTGCATTGTATATTGTTGTTCAGTCTCTAAGTCGTGTCTGATTCTTTGAGACTCCATGGACTGACTGCAGCACACCAGGCTTCCTGTCCTTCACCGTCTCTTGAAGTTTGCTCAAACTCATGTCCATTGAGTTGGTGATGTCATCCAACTACCTCATTCTCTGTCACCCCCTTTTACCCTGCCCTCAGTATTTCCCAACATCAGGGTCTTTTCCAATGAGTTGGGTCTTTTCCAGTGAGTTGGCTCTTTGCATCAAATGGCCAAAGTATCGGAGTTTCAGCTTCAGCATCAGTCCTTCCAGTGAGTATTCAGGGTTGATTTCCTTTAGGATTGACTGGTTGGATCTCCTTGCTGTCCAAAGGACTCTCAAGAGTCTTCTCCAGTACCACAGTTTGAAAGCATCAGTTCTTTGGCACTCAGCGTTCTTTATGATCCAACTCTCACATCCATACATGACTACTGGAAAAGCCATAAAATGTACTTCAAAGCTTACATGAAAATCCACTTGGCTCTACCTGAGAACTTTCCCCACTTCCCATTTTGGGCCCATATGCAGTAGAAACAGCTTTCTTCCAAAAGATGTTGAAGAGAATTATAACCACTCTCTGACTTGGGCTCACACCTCGGGAAGTAATGGACATATCATGGGACTGACTGTCAGCTTTCTGGTGACTCTACAGAGGTGGACACAATGCCACAGGTCCACACCACTTCCTCTTACATCCATGGGATGACCACAGAGGATTAGCAGACAGAAAGGAGGTTGAAGCCTCCATGTCAGCTCAGGTTTCCCATGATCACCTGCCCCCTCGAAGAAAGAAAAGAGACTGAAATGTTTCTATTGTAAAGCCCTTCTGAAGAAGCCATTCGTGTAATGAACCACAGTCTGGTACAGACTTTTGTAATTTAGAGGATGCTCTCTTTCTCACAATGGAATCTACAGCCAGTGTCACATGATCAAATACATCCTTCTGCCTCAGCTCATCTTCCTCCTTTTTAAAACTTGGAGCCTGTTTCTTAGAAATGTTTTCATTTGCAAGGGACAAAAGTCCAATTTGAACGGGCTTAAACAGAGAGGGGCCTCTGTCCTAAGGGTCCTGGGCTATTTTACAGGAACAACGGTCTTGTCTAGAGCTGTGAGTGAAACACTCCTGGCTTCAGGAGCAATAGCTCCATCCCTAGGAGACTCTCCATCTCCTAGATATGTCCTTCTGTCTATATCCACAGTATTCTTCTCTACAGATACAGAGTTACTTCTGGTTCTGTGGTCCAGGTGATAAGCAATAGGTCAGAAAACTCAGCCACCAAGAGGAAAACACATTGTTCAGTGCCAAAATTCCCAGAGAAAGACTCTGATTGGCTCACTTTGCACCAATCATCAGTAGTTATGATTCCAATCACAGAGTAACATGGCAGATCCCTCTATAATCATGGTGAGTGTAGGAAAAGACTTCAGAAAGAAGATGAAAGGTTGCCGTACCAAAATTGCCTCTTACCAAGGGCTGGGACCCAGAGATTCTTAAGAGACCTTCCGGCATTAATAACCCACTTTGCATTCTCTACTTGACTTACACAGACTCTCACTTCAAGGGAGCCCATAACTGTTTCCCAAACAAAAGTAGAAATCTGCTCCAGCCATGGGCTGCACCTGCTGTCATGGAGACGGAAGCATCCCCAGTTACCTATCCTGCCAGATCTCCTCTGTCCCTGAGCCTTCTGTTCTGTGAGTGCTTCCACACCTTGACTTGGGCACACCGAGATACAACTGAATATCCTGCCATCTGCAGTCACTTCTGTTCTGAGTCAGAAACCAGTGCTCCCAAGAAGGGAACCATGGGGGTTAAGAGTATTTAAAATTCCAGATCACTACTGCAGGATTATCCCTTTATCATAAAATCAACAAATCTTTAGCAAATATTGGATCCATTTATTTATTCATTCTGAAAGTCTTTATTACATCCCTACTATGGGCAAGACACCATGTAGACTCAGTTCAGTTCAGTTTGATCACTCAGTCATCTCCAAATCTTTGTGACCCCATGGACTGCAGCACCCCAGGCCTCCCTGTCCATCACAAATTCTGGAGCTTGCTCAAACTCATGTCCATTGAGTTGGTGATGCCATCCAACCATCTCATCCTCTGTCATCCCCTTCTCTTCCTGCCTTCAATCTTTCCCAGCATCAGGGTCTTTTCCAAGGAGTCAGTTCTTCACATCAGATGGCCAAAGTATTGGCTTTTCAGCTTCAACATCAGTCCTTCCAATGAATATTCAGGACTGACTTCCTTTAGGATTGACTGGCTTGATCTCCTTGCTGTCCAAGGGACTGTCAAGAGTCTTCTCCAGCACCATGCAGACGGAAGTGGTATAAAACTGAATACTATGACATTTCTGCATTCATGGACCTCAGTTCTTTACATTTTGTCTCAGTCAATTCAGGCTGTTGTGACAAAATATCCTAGACTTGGGACCTTACCTAATGAATGTTTATTTCTCAGAGTTTCTGGAGGGTAAAAGTTTGAGATGAGGATGCCAACATAGTTAGGAGTTAAGTGCTCCCTAGAGCCCTCTTCCTTTTCATGGGAGAGAGGGCAGGGTTGAGGAGAGCGTGTGAGAGAGAGAGAGATCTCATGTTCCTTCTTAAAAAAAAACACTAATCCCATTACACTGGATTCACCTTCATGACCAAGTTACCTCCTAAGGGCCCCTTCCCCAAATACCATCACACTGGGGATTAGAGTTTTAATATATACATTTTGGGAAGACACAAATGGCTTATCGTTAGAGAAACAGGTGTAGGCTAGTAGTGATACTTGTAATAGTATATTAAAGATGTAAAAACAGAGTGATCAGCAAAACAAAGAAAGAAAGAAAATTGTACTGAACTGTACTAACTATACTGAAAATAAGGGAGGAGACGTTTCAGAAAAAAAAATTCCTAAGGGAAGTGATTCTTGAAACAGTTCTATTGGAATAAGGAGTTTCTTGGGTAACACAGAAGAGATATACCCAAACAGATCCTATTAATGGGATTTTCTAAAAAGCAGAGGGCTTCCCTGGTGGCTCAGATGGTAAAGAATCTGTCCACGGTGCGGAAGACCTGGGTTCAACCCCTGGGTTGGGAAGATCCCCTGGAGAAGGAAAAGGCAGGGGCACCACACCAAGGACAACATTGAATGAGCTGCCTGGGGAGGAATCCTGCCACAGGTAATCATGCATGTCTCCTGTCAGATTTTAATTATCCTAGCAACTTCCCTTACTGTTTTAGTTTAGGTACATCACACTGCTGTAGCACACACACTCCAAAAACACATCAGGAGACTGAAATGCAACAGGAGACTATTTCTCATTCACGAGAAGATTGACTGAGACCTCGACTCCACGCCATATCTTAGAGCCTCAGATTCCTTCCACCAGTGGCCCCACCATCTCCTGAGTCCTCATCTGTGTTTACTCGGACAACAGCTGGAGAGAGAGAGAGAGCATAGTGGAAGCATTCCCCTGTCTGAACATCCCTAGTAGAGGAACTTGCCCATATCCCTCCGCTCACATCCCCATTGGTGAGAGCCAGCCAACACCTTACATTTGTTTGCAAGGAAAACTGGGAAATGTAGTCCCTTCCGGGGCAGCCACTTCCCAACTAGAACAATATCTTATGGGCAGACAGTAATGATTTTGGTCTACCTCTACCACACTTACAAAGGATATAAACCATATATAAAAATAGTGCTACTTAGTTGTATCCAACTCTTTGCGACTCCAGGGACTGTAGCCCACCAGGGTCTTCTGTCCATGAAATTCTCCAGGCAAGAATACAGGAGTGAGTAGCCATTCCTTTTCCTAGGGGATCTCCCTGACCCAGTGATTGTACCCGGGTCTCCTGCTTTGCAGGCAGATTCTTTACTATCTGAGCCACCAGGGAATCTCCTATAAAACATACATATCCTTTAAACTACTGACACATCAACACGCCACAGTAAGGATTGAAAACAGAGAGAAGGAAAAAAGAGGTCAAACTTTTAAAAAATTAATTTTTAATTGGAATATAATTCATTTACAACATTGTGTTAGTTTCCACTGTGCAAACCTTTAAGTTCCTGCTTAAAAATATTTAAGAAAGCAGTTTCATTTACTTTCAAATATGCATTTTAAAATAAATTTTAAAATAAAGAAGTTAGCAATTTTAAAGTGATCTTGAGTGGTATGATATCTTCAATATTCTCTAAAAGCATGAAAAGCAAGTCTTTTGTCTAAAGTGATGTCTCAGCCATGTGTCAGCAGTAGTACTCAGTTTGGCTTCCCCAAGAAGTAAACCCCAAGACAAGGCAAGCACCAAAGATTATGTGGGAGTTGATGCCAGGTGGGGCTGTAGGGAATGAAGGAAGTGAGGCCTGTGGATGACCTCAGGTGTGTTCAGTCCACCTGGCCTGACATGGAAGGCAAATGTCAACCTTCTCATCCCTTTCTGGGCAGGCACAATGCTGGATGGTGGTGGTGGACTCTGAAGCTTCCTCTGTTCTTATTCCCAAAGAAGTTGATTTGTGACTTGGGAAACTGAACATCAGATTCTACTGGATACCACCTGCCCACAGTAGGCCCATCAGGCTTGGCTAAAGTCTCTTTAACAGCCTTAGCGGGGAAGTTGCCGTGTCACCTCCACTCACATCCCATTGATGAGAGCTGGTCACCTGTTCACATCTGTTTGCAAGGAAAGTTGGGGAATGTAGTCCTTTCCTGGGCAGCCATTCCCAACTATAGTTAGTCACCTACCTAGGAATGAGTTCCATTCTGAGAGCGCATTCCAAGATCAATTTAGCCTACACAGTTAGCCTACAAAATTAGACCTACAAATTTAGCCTAGATACTCAACTAACACAATTGACGATATAGTACTGTAATAGGTTGATAATACTTTTCACGCAAATAACACATTAAAAAAACAAACAAAAATAAACATTTTTAATCTTACAGTACAGTACCTTGAGAAGTACAGTAGTACTTCTTAGAAGTACCAGCTACGTCACTGCTGTTTTTTCCTTGCTTCCAACTTCCTGCCTATGGAGGGCCGAGCAGGATAGCTTTTGGCCAAGATGAGGACTTGTGAAAACTTGGCCATATCTGCCTGCGAAGCCACAGAGGATTCTAGAAGCACAAGAGAGTACAGCCAGGCTTGGAGGCTCCTGCATGGCCCCCAAGTTATGCTGGAGGGAAAGCAGGGTGCATCTTCCTCTCAGAAACGTTTAAACCATATCCAGAAAGTCTGGGGCTACAACTCTTCCTCCCCACATTTCTCCTTCCTCCTACAGAAGAACAAGATAGGAAAGATACCCAGCCTAGTCTTCCCTTTTTCCTCCTCTGGTGAACTTGGGAGAGCAGATTCCATAACTCAGGATGGAAGCAGATGGTCACTTGCATTTTCAGAGTCTGACGCCGCTCTGAGCAGGAGGGATTCTCAGAGTGGGCACTTAGCCCTGTCCACTGATATGGGTGGGTACCTAAACCATCTTCTATATGGTTCATCTCCAGGACTCGATGAAGAAACAGAGACAGAGATGGCTAGATAGAGTGATTTACAGTCTTTTCATTAAAGGAGGGCTAGGGAGGAAAAACAGACTTGAAAATTTATTAACATCTAATCCTGTTAAGATTTTCTCCACCATATGCCAGCACAACAGCACACTGGAAATGTGTACTAATTACCCTCGACGTATCATGTGTATACGCTTTCTATGCAGCCCCTGACCTTTTTGTTAATAACTTTGCGTTATATTCATTGACCTGAAACAAATTGAATTCAGTGGCACTCACTCAAGAATTGAATTACATAGTCTTCTTAATTGGTCTCTTATTTATTTAAATATGAAAAAGGAATGGCTTGCCACCTGTAATATTTTTTTCCAACAGAATAAAATAAGAATTCAAATATTTTCCTCCGAGCTAGATGTTTTCAGTCCTCCAATCATGAACACATACTAGCCGTGAAACTAGAGTTTTGGTATCATCAACAAAAAGAATCTGTTAATTTTCTCTTTCACTGCCAAAGGCCTGAAAAATGCTGATACAGAAAAGAGTTAATTAGAGGAGACTTATGGACTTTAGGGGCTTTGCTCATAGCTCAGTGAGTAAAGAATCTGCCTGCAGTACAGGAGAGCTGGGTCTGGAGAAGGAAATGGCAACCCACTCCAGTATTCTTGCTTGGAGAATCCCACAAACAGAGGAGCCCAGGAGGCTATAGTCCATGGGGTCACGTGAGTTGGACACAACTTAGCGACTAAACCACCAGGAAGACTTTTCTGGAAAGTGAGCTTCAGAACAGGCGATACTGCATGGTCACCAGTAGTTATACTGTCTACCTGCCCAGCTCTTTGGAGCCTCCTTAATGACTTAATATAGCTCCGGAGGACAAAATCGGGAGCATTAAGACAGGAGAATGTTAAGCATGAGAAGATATATTCGGCTGCGTTTGTTAGTTTCTCAGCCCTTGAGCTTCATTGTCTGTTGACTGGAAGAGGGGGCAGATATCTAATTTCAGGAGTCTGATGATGCGCACATATCCACCGTTTCATAGGCAACAGACGCTGCCAGGAACATTGTTCTCAATACGGTCTCTTTCCTTGGAGGATTCCTGCAAGCGATGGAAGAGATAGAAGCCGCTGGAAATTTTTCGGCTTTGCTTCCTAATTCCAGTGTGAAATTAATTGTCCCAACGGCAAAGAACGACTTACTCCTTCACTTACTATGTTGAACTTAAAAATGCAAATGTTATTAGTGGACTGATGGCTGATAAAGGTGCCTCTGTGGCCGGCTTTAACCTCTATTAGTGAGGATTACGAGGATGTGGGCACACTGGCATTTTCTAAGTGTCACAATGACAGCACTTGCCGCACAAATGCCTGGCTGTCACCGTGAGTTTTATCACTTGGTTTTTCCCTCCGAATGTAGACTAATAAGCCCAGAAATTACAATTGCCTCCCTGCCGAATCTGTGATAGGCGGAAATAATGATATCAGCGCCCTGCTAATCTTCTTGCCTCCGCGCTTGGCACTGTCCTATTGAGTCACCTGTCACACTCCGCTTTGATGAGACGAATTCAATCTCCCTGCTGTAATGACAATGGGGCCATTTTAATGTTTGGAAATGATTATGTGGACTCTTTGCTGTGTTCCATCTTGGCAAGCGAGCCGGGGCGCAGAGCCCGCCAGGAGAGCTGGCTCTGGCTGTCGGGCAGGTAGTGGAGATGCTGAGTTACTGGGAGAGAGGCATAGTCACGGCTTCCTTGAGAGCCTTCTGGGCTGGCCTTGCGAGACAGAAGGGTGGGGAGGGGAAGAGGTGGGACCACTCTGGCAGAAACATAGCCATTGGCTAATCTCTCAGTTATCTGCACACATTTGCCTCTAGAAGGATTTCCAGGGACCCTCTGTGCTGTTCAAGGAGGCAAGGATGGCTGGGGCTTAGAAATCAAGATTGTCACACTGCCAGCATCACTGGCCAGGCTGGGGCAGTGCAGCCAAGATGGGCTGTAGAATACTTCTCCAGGACATTTGTGTGTGTGTACACTCAGTCATGTCTGACTTTTTGCGACCCCATGGACTATCAGGCTCCTCTGTCCATGAAATTTACCAGGCAAGAATATTGGAGCAGGTTGCCACTTCCTGACCCAGGGATTGAACCCATGTCTCCAGCATCTCCTGCATTGGTAGGTGGATTCTTTACCATTACGCCACTTGGGGATATTAGCTAAATCAAATTATTCTTACCCCAGGCTTTGTTCTTAGAGAACAAACAGCCTTACTCTTTGAAAGTAATTCTGCTGTAGGGCCAAAAGATATAATTTGCAAAATACCAGGTGTTAACGAAATCTAAAGTAACCAGTATCCTTAATCACTGCTGGTGTAAATTTCTAAAACCACTTGGGAAGACCAGACATATACAAACCAGCAATTTTACCCCTAGGTAGATACTTAACAGATGTGCAGGTATGTGTTTAACAAAAGATGTGAACTAGAACATTCATTCATAACATCATCTTTTTTGAATGGCACACAGGTGAAAACCATCAAATGCCCATCAACAGTAGAATGGATTAAACTGGCTAGAAATTGGTTTACAGTGGAATAGTACATAGCCATCATAACAACTGAACTTCAACTACATGGATAAATCTCACAACCATGACACTGAATGAAGGAAAGCAAAACTTAAAAGGATCAGTATTCGGTTGGTACAAAAGTAATTGCTGTTTTGCATTGCTGAGTTTTGCGATTTGATACTGGTATACATTCCTAAATAAATGTGGTTATGTTATACATCATTTTAATGAACATTTCTCACCTTATTTTTTTTTCTAAAGACATTACTTGCTGTTTATTTTCTATTTCTTTTAGACCAGGGAAATGATGTTAGACAAAAGCAAATTCGAGCAACTTTTTTATTTGAGTTCAAAATGGGTTGTAAAGCAGTGGAGACAATTCACAACATTAACAACACATTTGGCCCAGGAACTGCTAATGAACCTACAGTGCAGTGGTGGTTTAAGAAGGTGTACAAGGGAGAGCCTTGAAGATGAGAAGTGCCGTAGCTGGCCATTGGAAGTTGACAATGACCAAGTGAGAGGATCATCAAAACTCCTCCTCTTACAACTACATGAGAAGTTGCCAAAGAACTTAACATCAACCATTCTGTGGTTGTTCAGCATTTGAAGCAAACTGGAAAGGTGAAAAAGCCCAATAAGTGGGTGCCATGTGAGCTGATGGCAAAAAAAAAAAAAAAATCCTTTTAAAGTGTCATCTTCTCTTACTTTACACAACAACAAACCGTTTCTCAATCAGCTTGTGGTGTGAAATGAAAAGTGGATTTTAGATCACAGCAGGCAATAACTAGCTTAGTGGCTGGACTGAGAAGAAGCTCCAAAGCACTTCTCCAAGCCGAACTTGCACCAAAAACAGGTCATGGTCACTGCTGGGTGGTCTGCTGCCGGTCTGATCCACCACAGCTTTCTGGATCCCAGCAAACCATTACACCTGAGAAGTACACTCAGCAAATTGATGAGATGCACTGAAAACTGCAGCCGGCATTGGTCCACAGGAAGGGTCAACACCTGCAGTGTGATACCTCGGGAAAAGTCTCTTCCCTCACTTGTATAGGACGGATCAGAGAAGCACCTGCTCCACAAGGTTATGATGAGGGTCATATGAGATAATGCATGTAGATAGTGCATGTGGATCACACTCTTGGCATGGTGCCCAGTATACGGCACACTCTGGATAAATGGTGGCCGCATAACAATGATGATTAGGATGCTATTTCCTTGAGCAAAGCTGATCGACAAGCTTCCGTTGCTGGAAAACAAAATCTACAGGGGATTTTGTAGAAATCAGAAGCCCTCATCAGAAGCCCTGCACAACCCGGCTCCAAACTGCTACTCGGCCCTGATGTCTCTTTAGATTGAATCCCTCTCCATTTCCCAAACTGGCTATGTGCTGCTTTTATTTTTCCTTTAACTGAGACATTATTGAATAAGTTGGCTTAAAACTCAACATTCTAAAAATTAAGATCGTGGCCTCTGGTCCCATCACTTCATGGCAAATAGATGGGGAAACAATGGAAACAGTGACATACTTTATTTTGGGGGACTCCAAAATCACTACAGACAGTGACTGCAGCCACGAAATTAAAAGACGCTTGCTCCTTGGAAGAAAAGCTATGACCAATCTAGACAGCATATTAAAAAGCAGAGACATTACTTGGCTGACAAATGTCCATCTAATCAAAGCTTTGGTTTTTCCAGTAGTCAAGTATGGATGTGAGACTTGGACTATAAAGAAAGCTGAGCACCAAAGAATTGATGCTTTTAAACTGTGGTGTTTGAGAAGACTCTTGAGAGTCCCTTGGACTGCAAGGAGATCCAACCACTCCATTCTGAAGGAGATCAGTCCTGACTGGAAGGACTGATGCTAACGCTGAAGCTCTAGTACTTTGGCCACCTGATGAGAATAACTGACTCATTGTAAAAGACCTTGATGCTGGGAAAGATTGAAGGCAGGAGGATAAGATGGTTGGATGGCATCACTGACTGAATGGACTGAGTTTGAGCAAGCTCTGGGAGTTGGTGATGGACAGGCAAGCCTGGTGTGCTGCAGCCCACGGGGTCACAGAGTTGGACCTGATTGAGTGACTGAACTGAACTGAATTGACATATCATATTATTAGTCTCAGGTGGTGTTATTTTTCAGTCACTAAGTCATGCCTGACTCTTTGCGACCCCATGGACGGCAGCATGCCAAGCTTCCCTGTTCTTCACTATCTCCAGGAGTTTGCTCAACTTCATGTCCATTGAGTTAGTGATTGTTATCTAACCATCTCATCCTCTGCTGCCCCCCTTCTCCTCTTGCCCTTAATCTTTCTGCAATGGGATCTTTTCCAATGAGTCAGTTCTTCGCATCAGGTGGCCAAAGTATTGGAGTTTCAGCTTCAGCATCAGTCCGTCCAATGAATATTCCGGGTTGATTACCTTAAGGATTGACTGGTTTGATCTCCTTGCTGTCCAAGGGACTTTCAAGAGTCTTCTCCAGCACCGCAATTTGAAAGCATCAATTCTACAGCGCTCAGCCTTCTTGTCCCAGGTGTATAGCATAATAATTCAATATTTATGTATATTTTTCAAAAAGATCACCACAATAAATCTAGTTCACATCCATCACCACACATAGTTACAATAATTTTTTTCTTGTGATGAGGACTTTTAAGATAGGTCATGAGCAAACTATTAAATTTAGACTGGATAAACAACAAAGTCCTACTGGAAAACACAAGGAACTATACTCAATAGCCTATGATAAAGCATAATAAAAAAGAATATTTTTTAATTGGGGAAAATAATACTCTTTAAAAAGAATGTATAAAAATGCATATACTGCTGCAAATCTTGTTATAAATCATTTCAGACATAATATTCACCCACAGAACTGTCTTTTGTTACAGATTAAGTATTTAGAAAGAAATATAATAATGGAACTGAAAAATACCTTGGTCTAATACATTGCATCATTTTATATTTGTATTTACCATTATCTACTGAAAAAATAAGGATGTACTGTGAGAAAATTTCAATTCTCCAGTATACAGTAGAGTTACCGATAGTCACATGTTGTACAGCCATTCTCAGGACTGCCCTGTCTTATCACCTGGGACGTCTGCACTTTTTGCTGCTCTGTTCTTTCTTTCTTTCTTTCTTTCCAGTCCTTCCCCCACAGGCATCTGTGATAGAATTTCTTCCCTTCTCTTTATTTATTTCTTCCATTTTAGAACCTACTATTTTTTCAGGGCACAGACAAGAAGCACTTTCCTTCATTAATCTTTTGCTCCCTTAGGTAGAACCTTAGGTACTTTGCTGGGACCCGGGGGCAGACACACAGTAGCTTGGGATTTAGTCTGGGGTTAGAGCAGTTGTCACTCTGCTATCAGCCACAAGATCCTTGTTACTCCTCAGCCTCCCTTGCAATGTACCTTGTTCTGATAATGAAGTGGGAACACGAGTGATATGGACACTCCCAGGAAGAGCTCAACCCTTGAACCCTCCCCTCCACCCATCCTGGCAGCCTCAGGAGCCATGTGACCCAGAGAAGGCAGATACAGAACCTCCGTGCTTCCATCAGCCTGGCCCCCCGATGAGTCATGACAGCCCTGCCCACCAGGACCCAGGATGGGGTATCCAGACCTTTGTCATGTGAACCGCTGAACTGCCTAAGGGGGTTGCTACTGTGTCTTCCTTCTGTGTGCACTCAGACCCTCAGGATCTGTATCTTAACAGGCATTGTATGGTACTCTGTGTGTGTCTGTACATGTGTACACGCGTGCACTTTCTTCTTGGAAGGCAGTGCCTTCCTAGGATTCAGAGGTCAGGTCAGCTTCATCTTTGACCTCCCTATGGCCCCTACCAGGTGCTGAAACATAGAAGACATTCAGAGATATTTGTTGAACTAATCATGCTTCCCTTTTATCTCTGAATTAAGAAAAGTTCAAATGGGTCAAGGTACAGCTTTAAGTGAGAACATTTTTCCCAAACCATAGTAGTAAATGATCATTCTCCCACTTGAGGAACATCTTCCTTTTCAATAAAAGGACCCCCCGCTAAGAGAACACCAAGCCATTTGGCTGTGCAAGTGTTAATCGCTCAGTCATGTCCGGCTTTTTGTGACCCATAGACTGTAGTTCCCCAGGCTCCTCTGTCCATGGAATTTTCCAGGCAAGAATTCTGGAGTGGGTTGCCATTTCCTATTCCAGGGGATCTTCCCCACCCAGGGATTGAACTCAGGTCTCCTGTGTTGCAGGCCAAGTCTTTACTGTCTGAGCCACCAGAGAAGCCCTTGGGCTGTGATGCACTATCACAATTCCACCAGGTGCCCATCTACTCCTCCTCATCAGAGACTGGCCCCAGCCTCACTGATTGAGCTGTAAGTCACCACGGATGATGATTTGTTTATGTTTGTGAATGTGAATGGGCAAATTGTGGTGTAATTTTTTGAAAGCAGCCCTCCTTGGAATAACTGTGTGTGTGTGTGTGTGTGTGTGTGTAATTCCCTTCAGTACTGAATCAACATGTTTGGTTAAATGAGTAGAAATGATGGATTTCTAGCAGAGTCAAGCCCATAGCATCATGGCACCCTGATGCTGGGGCCATGGAGCTACCACCTCCTTGAGCAGATACTCACAGAGAGGGAAATTCCTACAACATCAGAGACACTTGTTTTATTTAAATCTGTTCTTTACTGCCCACAACTACTGGCCTATTTATACATAAAATACCTATAATGATAGGTAGCCTTTCATTTAAATTTCAAAACAACCCAGGGAGAATGTTTCAGCATCTTCAGACAGCCCTACTCTAGTCTGATCATTCTGTCTTACTTGGTAAAGGCAAAAAAGAAAATTAGAACAGAAAATGCCTTGGTTTGACTGAATTGACTGTAAATTTATTTATTTTATGGACAAACTGTGGATCCAGGCAAAATCTTGGTCTAAGAATCTCCTAAAGAAAACAAGGCACTAATTTGGTGGAATTCAAAGAGATTCCATTTGAACAAGACACTAAGCAATGATCAGTATCTTAGGGGAAAAAAGAGATGCAACCGATGTAAATGGATGCTGGGCCTAGGAACTTAATAAATTTCCAGATGTCACTAAGCATCAAAATAGAAGAAATAAGCACTTGTGAGGATTTCTTGCATCCTGACATTTACTGTGAAAGCTGGGAAAGGGGATTCAAGAGAGTGGGGAGAACAGTTCAGGGTCAGTTCTGAGGGAGGAGAAAAGTAGGTAGGTTTACATAAAGGGGTTTCCCCAGCAAGGCTGAATACAAGCCTGTTGCTTCCAGGCTTCTCAACACCTTTGTCGAGTAGAGCTGCCCTGGAAATAATGATGCCAAGGTGCTGGGCAACTGTTCCTCCAGACATGCGGTCCAGGCAACCTCATTTCTGGGGGATGTTCCCCAATTTGGGGTTGTAAAGGGGTCCCAAAAACGGTTCTAGACAGTCCAATGGAGAAAATATGACTCCAAGGACAAACCTCAAGCTTAAGAGATACATGTAACAAAGTCCACAAAGTCCACAGGACTCGAATCTTCAAAGACTAGAAATGGCTGTAAACCAACTGGGGGTGGGGAGTGGTGGTGGGTCAGCAGGTCAGGCTGGTGACCAGTGTGTACAAGGTTTCTGCTCCTTACACAGCTCACAAATGACTCAGGGTCACGACAGAAACTCCAGAACTTGCAGGTATCTGAAGAGGGAAAAGCACTCGATTCTACTCCATTTCTGAGTTAAGGAGTGTGTCTTCTGAGCCTTACTTTGTGCCTCGGATGACAAGCTGGAATCTTAATATCAACAGGTGCCAGATAACCAAGTCTCCTCCGTCGTCAACCAAACACATGGCCATTCTTGGAGGCAGCGGTTTTGACCTTGTCACATTTCCAGAGACTTTGGAGCAGCCAAGAGGCTCCTAGAGAAAGGTTTGAAGTGAGCCTAATACCTCCTTTCTGCAGAATGGGTTCAGCACGTTGCCTTCAAAAGCTCCTGTCCTACAGCTCATGTCCTTAGCACACAGCATCAGGTTCTCTGACCCTCTGGGTTCTCTGGGCGACCCAAGACACCTGGGTTCTTTCTCGAGCCACCTGCTCTGGGGAAAGCCAGCAGCCATGCTGAAGAACTCAGGTAGCCCTGTGGAGAAGCCACGTGAGGAAACTGTCAGAAAGACACCCCATCCCCATCAAGCCATCACATGGCTACAGCTCCTTCCAACAACTGAACTTCCATCTCAGACCTTGAGCCAGAACCACCCAGCTCAGCCACTCCCGAGTCCCTGGCCCTCAGAAACTGCACAAGATAGTAAGTGTGTGCTATTTTAAACTGCTACATCTGGGAGTAATTTGTTACAGCATTAGACAACTAACACATTAGGCATATATTCAAAGCATGTTCTGTGCCCTTGGGTGGGTACCAAATGCAAACAATTGCAAACCAAATCAAGAGGAGAGTCCAGAACCAGGCCAGGGTAAAAAGCAGGCCTCTCCATGGATGGCAATGACCACAGAGCAGCTTTAGGGGGACAAGGAGCGTTTCCCATGCTGGTGACAAATCACTGCTCCAAAATTGAATGAGGATGTAGCAAGTTCCTCGTAGTTAAGAAAGCCAGAAGGAAATGTATAAGGAATATTTTAGAACGTTTTTCATCATGATTAAAATAAAATTTTTCTAACCAACAAGGAACTTCAGTTCTATGGAAACTCATTTTTAGAGAACACTTTTAACAATTAAAAAATCTAGTCAGTGACCACCCCAACCCTCTTTTCCATGGTGGCGGAGCCCACTTCCTACTATAGAGCCTATGAGGATGAGAAATTGACTTTCCCAGCCTCCCTGGCAGCTGGGTCCCAAACATGGCACCCAAGGGCATTCTGCAGAAGGAATTTTTAGAGGTCTTCAATAAAAAGAAAGACAGAAGGCAAAATGCCCCTTCCTGCCCACCTTTAGATCTTATGTGAGAATCTATTACCTGGATCTGCAGCCACAGTATTGCTGTCCTGCAGAGAAAGTTGAAGTGTTCACAGAGAAACACTCTGGCCCTTGACCTCACCAGGTACCTGAATGAATGAACCCCAGAAGCACTTGCCTCTACACCTCTTGTCAGTGAGAATCAGAGGTTCCATATTTTAGTTGGATATTCTGCTACTTGCCCCTACATCGATCTGTTGTTGTATTGCAAAGACATCCACAAATTGTGACTTAAAAGAAAAATAAGCATTTATTTGGCTCACGGATCTGATGGTTTTGTTGGTTCTGCTGGGTGGTTCTGGGAAAGAGGGGAGGTGGTTTTTCATATACTGCAGTCAGATGGGGGTTGGAACTGGGGTCATTTTGAAGGTATTTTCACTTCTATATCTGGCCCCTGGGCTCAAAGACTCAACAGCAAGGGGTTAGCAGAGCTGAGGCACCCCAGGCATCCCTCCCGTCTCTCTCCCTCCCTCTCCCTCCATCTCTCTCTCTGGTGGCCTCAGGGTTGTCAGGTCAGATCTCTTACATGGTAAGCTAAGGCCCATAGAGAATTTCCCAAGAAAAAAACAAGAGAAAAATAAAGCCTTTTCTAATGCAGCCTCACTTTCATCATATTCTACTCACCACTTAGTCACGAAGGTGGTTCCTTAATTCAAGGGGAGGAGACACAGATGCCACCTTCTGATAGGAAGAGCTTGAAATAACTTTCAGATATGCTTTAAAACTGCCCAAAACACCCTCGCTGGTCCATGAAGTCTCCACTGACAACTCAAGAGAAATATAATATCTCTGTTCATCCCCCTATGGGACCACCAGGGAGAGAGCCTCCCAAGACTTCTCCCACCATCCTTGTTGGGAAACCTGGTCCCTCAGAGTCCTTATCAACCATTCCATTCTTAATGCCCATTATTAAGCTCCTCCAGAGCCAAGATGGGGCCAATGCTGGGGTGACTCACTCCAGGAAGAAAGGTAGGGCTTCCCAGACAGTCACCTGGAGGAGGGGTGGGCGGTCCCTATAATATCAACATGATGAAAAGGCAGTCTCTATAATACCTTGTGATGATAACTTGGTTCTGTTATGCAGTAGGCTTTCTGTTTTTCTTAACCTTACTTGCTAAGAAGCTAAAATTTGTATTGACTATGTTGACTAAAGAAATGTACAACCTTAAAGTTGAGATGTGAGATGACTGCAAGGCAGACGTGAGTTTAGGCAAACTCCAGAAGATAGTAAAGGACAGGGGAGGCTGGCAAGCTGCAGTCCATGGGGTCGCAAAGAGTAGGACATGACTTAGCAACTGAACAGCAACAACAGATGTTGAAAGTTATGTTTTATTCAGCAGACATTCTGAGGACTTCAAATCCTGGAGACAGCACTGTCAGATGGCTCTGAGGGACTTCTCCAAAGAGGCAAGGGAGGAGTCAGGATACCTGGGAGTTTTTACAACAAAGAGGATTAGTCAAGGCATCAAAAGATTACTGTTAATTAAAGAAAACCAAACATATCAAGTTAAGGAACTTAGCACATTTCTATGTATGAGAAGATGTAAGAGTCTGGGCTTACTGAAATTATCCCTTTGATAGGCACCTCAGCTACTTGGGGCCAGTATCCTGTGTTTTCTCATCCTGAGTTTCCTCAGGGCTTACCACAGGGATGGCTATAACATGATGGCTTGATGGCCGTAGCATCCTTTTATTTTTTTACTGATGGCACACACATTTTTCATTCACAAATACTAGTTGTGGTAACTCTGTTGAGTTCGGGTTCCTGCTCCAGAAAGCAGATACTGAAACAAGGAACTGGGTGCGTGTGTGCTAAATTGCTTCAGTCGTGTCCAACTCTGTGGACAGTAGCCCACCAGATTCTCCAGGCAAAAATACTGGAGAGGGTCGCCATGCCCTTTTCCAAGGGATCTTCCCAACCCAGGGATTGAACCCACATCTCTTATTTTCCTGCATTGGCAGATGGGTTCTTTAACCACTAGTACCACCCAGGAAGCCCAACAAATTGGGAGCAATGCCTTATTTGTGACCCTAGGAAGCCCCATAAGGGAGACAGGGAAGGGAGAAAAGCCAACAGAAAGTATAGCAATGGGATTGGTTATCACCAAGGGCAGCTGGGGGCCCCCAAAGGAACTTGTAGAACCTTGACCAGCTGCCCCACTAAGGGCTAAGGAACTTGGGTCTTTGTCCCCCATCTCCTGCCCCTCCAAGGCTGGAGGTGACTCCTAGGGGGGTCTCACTTGTGAGCTGCCCACCCTGTGGAGCCACAGGAAGCCACGGGTCAGTCCAGGCATTGTGACCAGGAGCCCTCCACAGCAGGCCAGGAGAACTGCAGCCTCCCAGCAGCCCAACCACCAGCTCCCGATACAAACACAGCAGACTTTTCATGGCGTCAAATTCCCTTTTAGAAGGAGGCCGAGTGCACATTATTTTTCAAACAAGAGATTCATGCATCAGGGTCGGTCACCTATTACTCTTGAGTGCGGGGACCGCGAGAGCCTCGGACAGCGCATCACTGAGGAGCCTCGGCGAGGCCCTGCTGATTAGGATTCTCGCTGATCAAAAGAGCACGGAGAGAAAAGTGCTCACCTACGCAGACCCCTGGGGCAGCAGACTCATTACCAGAAGCTGATTACCCAGATCCCCTTCTCTCCCCCACCCCCAGCCGTCTGCCTGGTTCCCTTTCAGGGCTCATTAGCGTCTGGCTGCAGACGAGCTGTGGGTGAGATCAGAACCACAGGAGGCCCCCTTTTTTTCCCCCTTGATTCTGGCCGGGATAAAGGACAAAGTTGAAACCAGTAACAGATGCTATCATTTCATTGTTTTTTAAATGCGGTGAAATACACAGAACATAAACTTTGCCACTTCAACCACTTTTAAGTGTACAGCTCAGTGGCACTGAGTACATTCACGTGGTTGTGCAACCATCCCCACCATCATCTCCAGAAGCTCATCAGCACATAATAGGATTGGGGGCTGTCTGTGGGTTGGGGTTTTCCAACATGTCCCCGTTAGTTGCTCTGTCATGTCCAGCTCTTTGCCACACCATGGACTGTAGCCCACCAGGCTCCTCTGTCCATGGAATTCTCCAGGCAAGAGTGCTGGAGTGGGTACAGTTCGATTCCCTTCTCCAGGGGCTCTTCCTGACTCAGAAATTGAACCCAGGTCTCCTGCATTGCAGACAGATTCTTTACTACCCATTTGGACATTCAAGAGTTGGCTGGATTAAGTAAAACGTCACTTCTGGGGAGACAAAAAGAAGTCAGTTTTTAGTATGTTTTGTATCCAATATTTTTCTTAGTGGAAATTGCTATACAATAAACTATCCCAGAATATAGTGGCTTAAAACAACCACCACGCACTTATTTAATTGTTAGTGTAAAGAATGGCGGTAGGGCCTGGGTTCAGCCTCTTTGGACTGGATGCACTTGACGTTGTCTGGGCATGGCCCTGTGTCTGCTGTCCCCTGCTGGGTCTACCTGGCTTGAGGTGGCTCAGCTGGGATTGGTCATCTTGGCCCCATGTGGTCTCTCAATCTAGGGCGTATTCAACATGGAAGCTCAGCTAGACCTCAGAAGCAGCACATGGCCCCTACAAAAAATTGTCATTAAAAAAATTTATCATATCATTCAGTCTAATAGATCTTTTTCACATAAATGAGAACATAAAAAATATATTGGTCTGCATCTTGTTTTTTTTAGGTGTGTTTATTTATGTATTTATTATTTATTTTTAATCAAAGGATAATTGCTTTGCAGTATTGTCTTGGTTTCTACCAAATATCAACATGAATCAGCCATAGGTTTACCCATGTCCCCTCCCACTTAAACCTGGTGTTTTTTATTTACCTCTGTGTCCTGGAGATCAGGCTTCCTAGGTGGTGCTAGTGGTAAAGAATCTGCCTGCAATGCAGGAGACATGAGAAACTCCGGTTCTATCCCTGAGTCAGGAAAATACCCTGGAGGAGGGCAAGGCAACCCACTCCAGTATTCTTGTCTGGAGAATCCCTTGGACATAGGAGCCTGGCAGGCTACAGTCCAGAGGGTCACAGAGTCATACATGACTGAGTGACTCAGCACGCATGCCCTAGGGCTCATTCCACATTAGTACATAGGGCCTGCTCTCACTCTTCTCCCTGACAGCATAGGTATGGCTGTAGCTTATTTCACCATTCCCTCCCCAATGCACACTTAGTCTTGCTTCTAGTTTTTATTGTTACAAATACTACCTGGATATCCACTCAGCATCTGAATCTGGGAATCTGCAGAAAGGCAGTTGGGGATATGCCATGCCAGCCCCTGTCTTCCTGTCTCACGGTCCTCTGGCTCCCAGCAAACTGGTTCAACCCATGACGAAACCTCTCAATCACTGGCTCCTGTGTCACAAGACATGTCCTCTGATGTTATAGGCAGTGCTGGAAACACCAACCAAAGTCCTTGTCCTTCCCTCTCCTTGTAGCTCTTAAATTGGTTGGACGCATAAAATCAGGACTTGAATGCCAAGCAGACGCTTACCTCTGTGGGCAGGAGTCTTTCTTGTCTGGAAGCCTTGCAGTGAAGAGATTCTAGTTTCCCAGGCAGACCGGGTTTAGGTTCTTGATCCAGCCACTCAATAGTTGTGTGACCTTGGGCAACTTACTTGTCTTCTCTGAACTTCCATTTCCTCAAATAAAATAGTATACCCAGGCAATAGGTTTCTGATGAGAATTAAATGAAATGACATACCTGTCACAGAGCAGGCACTCAATAAACTGGCTCCTTAAACCAAGTTCCAAAGCCAAAATACTTGGTGTTTTCCTAGCACATTTAAGATGATGGTATTTTTAAGGAACTATGAAAAAGTCTTCCTCAAGCCCTTCTTACTGGCTGGTGTGAGGTAGGTAGTACTTGTTTTCTGATCTCAGATAAATAGCTGGATTGTGATTCTTAGCTTCTGAATGCTAGCCACATCCTTGGCACAGAGAACTGGGTCCCAAAGGTCTTTTTCCTAAAGAATTAAAAGTTGGGAGAGCAGTCAAGAAAGCATATTCTTCTCAGCATCCTTACAACATCACTGGATGATCTGTCTCATCTCCTGGCCTCTAGTTCAGTCCAGTCTGACTGTAGACATGTGAGTTACCCACCACCCACACCAAGCCACCTTGACGAGCGGAGAAGGAGAAGCAGGTCGGGAATGGAAGGTCAACTGGCCTCATCACTCTGTTTCTGCTTATTAATTTCAGAATAAGGTTTTTATTTAGACTTTTTAAGCACACGCTCATTTTCATGTCATCTATAATAATTTTAAAAAAAAGAAATAAAAAGCAAACCTTTCTACCAAGAAATCACAATTTTCAACATTCGGTACACACTATCCTGGACATCTCTTCAAACATTTATGCAGCTCAAACATTCAAAATAGGAGAGGTGGTCTTATTTGAGGGAAAAGATTATATGAAATTTCCTACTTGTTTACCTATTTATTTTCTGTTTTCTAACCCTCCCACCCTATAGCCTAGATTGGAAAGATCCATAAGGGTGGGAAATTTGATTATCTTGTTCACCATGGAATCCTCAAAACACAGTGTCTGACACATGGTGCGTTCTCAAAATATATGTTGAATATTGACATATTTCAATATTGTTGGATGTCTTCATGATTCTTTTACCTTGGAGGTCAGTAGCTTCCCCAGGGTATATCTTGGGTTGATCACTGCACATCCTTTATTCTGGGACATTTTGTTCTATTAACATTTTCTTATCTTAATAAAGTTTTTTTTTCTATTATATCCTTGAGTCTATTATTTCATTTTCCTATTTTCTTCTTCAGAAACAGTGATTGTGGGTATGTGGGTCTCCTTTGTCTCCATGTCTGTCATCTTATTTGTAATCATTATTTAGAGTTCATTTTTCCATTTCATTTTGTGCAGTGATCTCAAGCATACATACTGCTTATTTTCTAGTATAGTTCCCTGTACGTTTACTTTCCTTACTTTAAAGGCACGTCTTTCCTTATGTCTTGTATTCTTGGGCTGGCATTGCTCAGGAAAGCTCTTTAGGGCATCTGCTCTCTGGGTTGCAATAAGGTTCTGGCTGTCCGTTCCCCATCCCTCCCCAGCTTTCTCTCTGGGGGTTTTCCTTGGATAGAATTAGGTTTCTAAATCAATTTCCAGATCACAGGCAACAGAAATAGACTACCAGAATATCAATTTATCTTTCAGCTACCCCTTCACCCTGACCTTGCTGTAAGCAGTGGATAACTTCTGGTAGAAATAAAGGCATTTCCAGCCTGGGCTGCCCATGGATCTCAACTCTCTAAGAATCCTTGAGTGTGCTCTTCTTGGTGTTAACAGATACTTTTAAAGAAACACAAACTGTTATGAGAGGTGGAGGCTGCAAGTGTCTACTGCTGGCTCACTTCCTGATCTCAATCTAGACTTCCTAGCATGAGCCAGGAATGTTTCATGGTTTGCAGTGTGATGCTATGACAGTTTCCTATTTCATTGACAATGGGTTGTGTTCCTTCTATTTTCCCCTTTGCTAGTTTAGATGGAGTTGAAACAAGGGGGAGAACAAAGACGCTACCAATTTTACAGCAGTACCAGGTTGATCAGAGGGGTCACAGATGGACCAGGTAAAAGAGACTCCTGCAACTGCAAATCATGGGTCTAAAGCCAGCTGAATGCCTATGATGCTCTCAGCTCCCTCGGCTGGCCTCCCAGTCACCTCTCTCTATGGTGAAGAGGCTGCTTCATGCACACACCATGTGCCCCACTAATGATGCCTTCCCTAGTCATGCTACCTTTTCCTCCCTGTTACAGTAGGTGCCACATGCCCCTCAGTGCCTGGGCCACACACCTGTTAATATTTAAGCTTCCTGAGAGTAGTGGAAGCCTGGCATGCTGCAGTCCACGGGGTGGCAAAGAGTCAGACACAACTGAGTGACTGAACTGAACCGAACTGAGAGTACTGGGATGTCTCAGTGATTTGCAGGCATAAGTAGGTGCCCCAAATGGATGACTAAGTAGGAGATCTCTCTTGGGAAACAGCAGTTTTCAGTTTTCCTGTTGTAGAAAAGAAGAATTTGGGTTGGTAAGGGAAATGGCCGCAGCCTTCCCAGGGCAATCTCCTATTATCCAGTTGGCTAACTTGGGCTATTCTTGTGCACAAAACTGGAGAAATGATGGGAATGTAGCTCATATTCCCAGTAGGGGAGAAGAGAGCTCCCATTTCCTTCTGTAGCTGGAAGCTTCCCTATTGCTGTGAAATCAGAAACAGAAATCCTTCCAGTGGCATGTTGTACAAACCCCAGGCATTTTCAGTTGGCCTCCTTGCCCAACCAGTTTCCATTCTTTTGCCCCTGACATGTGTCCTACTCATAAACTTTTCTTCAGTGCATAGCACCTTAGCAAAAATATCCTGACTCATCCATTTTGAATATAAAATGCCACATCTACTTCAATCTTTGAGTTAATTAATTTCTGGCTACATTTCCCATGATCTTTAGTTCAAGTTCAGTTCAGTCACTCAGTCGTGTCTGTATCTCTGTACCCTCATGGACTGCAGCACGCCAGGCTTCCCTGTCTGTCACCAACTCCCAGAGCTTGCTCAAACTCATGTCCATCAAGTCGGTGATGCCATCCAACTATCTCATCCNTGGGTCTCCTTTGTCTCCATGTCTGTCATCTTATTTGTAATCATTATTTAGAGTTCATTTTTCCATTTCATTTTGTGCAGTGATCTCAAGCATACATACTGCTTATTTTCTAGTATAGTTCCCTGTACGTTTACTTTCCTTACTTTAAAGGCACGTCTTTCCTTATGTCTTGTATTCTTGGGCTGGCATTGCTCAGGAAAGCTCTTTAGGGCATCTGCTCTCTGGGTTGCAATAAGGTTCTGGCTGTCCGTTCCCCATCCCTCCCCAGCTTTCTCTCTGGGGGTTTTCCTTGGATAGAATTAGGTTTCTAAATCAATTTCCAGATCACAGGCAACAGAAATAGACTACCAGAATATCAATTTATCTTTCAGCTACCCCTTCACCCTGACCTTGCTGTAAGCAGTGGATAACTTCTGGTAGAAATAAAGGCATTTCCAGCCTGGGCTGCCCATGGATCTCAACTCTCTAAGAATCCTTGAGTGTGCTCTTCTTGGTGTTAACAGATACTTTTAAAGAAACACAAACTGTTATGAGAGGTGGAGGCTGCAAGTGTCTACTGCTGGCTCACTTCCTGATCTCAATCTAGACTTCCTAGCATGAGCCAGGAATGTTTCATGGTTTGCAGTGTGATGCTATGACAGTTTCCTATTTCATTGACAATGGGTTGTGTTCCTTCTATTTTCCCCTTTGCTAGTTTAGATGGAGTTGAAACAAGGGGGAGAACAAAGACGCTACCAATTTTACAGCAGTACCAGGTTGATCAGAGGGGTCACAGATGGACCAGGTAAAAGAGACTCCTGCAACTGCAAATCATGGGTCTAAAGCCAGCTGAATGCCTATGATGCTCTCAGCTCCCTCGGCTGGCCTCCCAGTCACCTCTCTCTATGGTGAAGAGGCTGCTTCATGCACACACCATGTGCCCCACTAATGATGCCTTCCCTAGTCATGCTACCTTTTCCTCCCTGTTACAGTAGGTGCCACATGCCCCTCAGTGCCTGGGCCACACACCTGTTAATATTTAAGCTTCCTGAGAGTAGTGGAAGCCTGGCATGCTGCAGTCCACGGGGTGGCAAAGAGTCAGACACAACTGAGTGACTGAACTGAACCGAACTGAGAGTACTGGGATGTCTCAGTGATTTGCAGGCATAAGTAGGTGCCCCAAATGGATGACTAAGTAGGAGATCTCTCTTGGGAAACAGCAGTTTTCAGTTTTCCTGTTGTAGAAAAGAAGAATTTGGGTTGGTAAGGGAAATGGCCGCAGCCTTCCCAGGGCAATCTCCTATTATCCAGTTGGCTAACTTGGGCTATTCTTGTGCACAAAACTGGAGAAATGATGGGAATGTAGCTCATATTCCCAGTAGGGGAGAAGAGAGCTCCCATTTCCTTCTGTAGCTGGAAGCTTCCCTATTGCTGTGAAATCAGAAACAGAAATCCTTCCAGTGGCATGTTGTACAAACCCCAGGCATTTTCAGTTGGCCTCCTTGCCCAACCAGTTTCCATTCTTTTGCCCCTGACATGTGTCCTACTCATAAACTTTTCTTCAGTGCATAGCACCTTAGCAAAAATATCCTGACTCATCCATTTTGAATATAAAATGCCACATCTACTTCAATCTTTGAGTTAATTAATTTCTGGCTACATTTCCCATGATCTTTAGTTCAAGTTCAGTTCAGTCACTCAGTCGTGTCTGTATCTCTGTACCCTCATGGACTGCAGCACGCCAGGCTTCCCTGTCTGTCACCAACTCCCAGAGCTTGCTCAAACTCATGTCCATCAAGTCGGTGATGCCATCCAACTATCTCATCCTCTGTCATCCCCTTCTCTTCCCACCTTCAATGTTTCCCAGCATCAGGGTCTTTTCAAAAGTGTCAGTTCTTCGCATCAGGTGGCCAAAGTATTGGAGTTTCAGCTTCAGCATCCGTTCTTCCAATGCAGATTCAGGACTGATTTCCTTTAGGATTGATTGGTTGGATCTCCTTGCTGTCCAAGGGACTCTCAAGAGTCCTCTTCACCACAGTTCATGGGAACACACACTTACAACAGGGCAGGGTGGGGTAGCTGCTATTCAATGAGTGGACAGTGCTAAGATTTTTGTGTTTTCTGCAGTTGATATGTGCTTTAAATGTCTGGCAATGTCCAATTCAATGAATGCTGTTGACCACATACAGTGACACCCCAACGCACACAATTCAACTGTGTCATTTCTGCAAACTGTTCTCATGTGAATGCAACAGGAAAAATTCAGAGCCCAAGCTGGCAGAACTTGGTCTGCTGAGGCCCCTGTTCAGACAAGGATGTTGCTTTTCTGAACAAGGATATTCAAACAAGGTTTGTCTGATGTGATCTAAAATACGTCTGCAAATGTTGTGACTCTCATTTCCCCAAAAGGTAGGGAGTCTCGATCTTCTCCCGTGGAATATGAGCTGGGGTTCATGACTCATTTATAAGGAAAGAATGCAGCAGACATGTCTGTGAGTGACATCTGAGCTAGGTCATGAAAGGTGGAGCCTCAACCTGGCTGGTTGCACTCTCAGAACTGAGACACTGGGTTGTGAAAAACCCAGGGAGGCACAGAAGCCACGTGAGAGTCACAGCCACAGCCACAGCTGACTGGCCAACAACCAGCATCAATCATCAGCCATAAGAGTGAGCAGCCTTGGGTGAATCCAGCCCCCAGGCTTCAAGATACCCAGTCAACACCACCTAGAGCATGGATGGGTGACTCCTCCCCTATTTGTCTGCTTGGCGGTCAGAACAAGGTACCACAGGCCAGGCAACTTAAATAATAGATTCCTTTTCTCTTACTTCTGGAGGATGGAGGTCCACGATCAAGGCAACAGCAGGGCTGGTTCTCTCTGAGGGCTGGAGGGAAAGGCCTCCCCCCATGGCCTGAGATGATGTCTTCTCTCTGCTGGGCCTCCTCATCATCCCTCCTCTGTCCATATCTTCATCCAAATTTCCTCTTCTTATAAGGACACCAGTCATATGAGACAAGGGCCCACCCTAATGACCTTGTTTTGACTTAATCATCACTGCAAAGAACCTATCTCCAAATATAGTCCCAATTTGAAGGACTGGACATAAGACTTCAACATGAATTTACTTGGAGGGAAACACCATTCAGCCCGCAACACCCACCACGTCTGTTCAAAATGCAGATTTTCAAGCAAAACAAATATCATCACTCTTTGGAGTAGCTAAGACTTGCGGTGGTGTGATTTGTAGCAGAAAGTAACCAGCCCACCCAAAGTCAATAGGTAACTGTGTTCCTGGTGACTGTTTCAGAATACATCAAGCAAATGCCCTCAGACATCTGGGGATGGTACCCACAGGGTCAGGGCCAAACCATAGGCAAACACCTGGAAGAAGGTTGCAGGGACGGCATATTAGTGCATGCTCCGTCCCTCAGTCATGTCTGACCCTTCGCAATCCATGGACTGAAGCTGGCCAAGCTCCTCCATCCATGGGATTTCCCAGGCAAGAATACTGGAGCACGCTACCATTTCCTTCTCCGGGGGACCCTCCTGCATCTCCTGCTTTAGCAGGAGCACATTTTCCCTGCTTCTTGGCTCAGAGCCTTAAAAGAAGCCTTTATATAGGCCCAGCTTGTCTTTTTAAGTCAAGTCACAAAACGTTTCTAAGCAGTTTTCTGATTGTTGCCTAGGATCAGGTGGCCACTGTAACCCAATCAGTTATATTCTAGAGTAGGAGATGGGCATGAAGTCCAGGACATTGCCCTACTAGTCAGTCCTGGGATCATCACTGTGGTGGGCAGCTCTGGTAGGAGTCGTTAGGGTAGTACAAAGGGTGAGGGAGACCACCATGGACCCCTATTGGATCTTGCTGTCCCTGAGGAGTCCTGTGGTCAGTTTCACCCAATTCAGGAGGCTTTATGCTTCAGGCTTCACGCACAGCCTGTTAACGACAGAATCAGGCTTAGAGCCAAGCCTCTGGACTAGCACCATGGCATTGACTTCAGCCTCCTTTTATGGCAAAAAACCAGCTAGTGTTCAGTCCATCTCTTCTGGGCATTCACCATTCTTGTGCAAGTCAGTGACTTCACAGGGATCTTTATCAGGCAAATCAGTATCCTTGGCTCCTCAACCAATGCCAAACCTGAGCTGCAGATACACACTCCAGCTCCCCTGCCCCTTGAGTAGGACAACTCTGAGCTGCACTCCATATCCCCTTCTAGAGGTCACCGGCAGGACTGAAGCCCTGTTACCCACACCCGTGACCTGCTCATTAATGCCAACAGGCTGATCTCACCTGTATCCTTTTCCACCTGTACTTCCTGGAGTCACCCCTCAAATGAACCACTTGCACTTATAATTCCTCTGAGAGTCTACTTCTGGGGAACTGAAAACAAACATGCCTTTCAAGGAAAACAACTGGTGGGCCCACGTTCATAAGAGAGAAGCCTGAAATCAAGGTGTGGACAGAGACCCGGACAGAGAGATACCGACCTCCAGACCAGGGGTGTGGGATCACTTAAAGCATCAACTACAAAGATCGCTCACCAGGTCCAGCGCTGCAGAGACAAGCAGGGTGCAGGTGGAGAGGCACGACCATCAGGAAACGGGCTACTTACAGCCTGGATGCCCTGTCGCCATCCTTCAACATTTTGTTTTTCCATTTTTAACCTCTCTCATCACTGACTCATTAATAATGATTCCTACCACATGGACTTTACTCCAAAATCTCGACTAACTCTTTGACGAGAGATTGATAAAGAGTGAGACGTCAGATGTCAAGTTTTTTCCTGAGCAAAAGTGTCCAAGGCCTTCTCTATCTCTAGATGGGTATTCTTGGCTGCATTCACCACACTCTTCAGACACTGAAAAGAAACTATTTAGCTGGGCAGACATAGCAGGGCTGAATTAAATTGACCCATGTGATACAGAAAGCACACTGAGCACATTTAAGGAAGGGGGTCTCTGGAAGAAATATTTTTTTACTTGTAGCTGAGTGCTGAGATTATTTTAAGGAAGTGATAATTAGGCTAAGCATTTAAAACATAGACATGGATGACAGCATCTAAAATTCAGACACACTAGGAGAACCACACGCTTGGTATTAAATAAAAGGCTAAGTGCACTTTCTTTTTTCTGTGATTTCTTTCTTTTCACAAATATAAATCTGACCCCATTCAAAAGCCAATGCTTATGCCTACATTCTGGAAGGAGAGAGGACATTTCTGTCTGTAGTAGGATATCAGCACCTCATTTAATCCAGATACTCACGCACACCTAAAAGTGCTTTTCTTTCAAATGTAATTATTACTCCGCCAAAACACCTGGTGCAAGTCTCTTGATTTGGTGGAATTTTAAGTCTGTCTTTAATTTCAAATAATTTTATCAGAGATGAGAGCAGACACAGTAGGGAAATGCAGTGCTCAAGTTAAGAAAAGGTAGGGCAGGCTGAAATTCTTTCAAGGCAGGCTTCTGGCTGGAGTTATTAACTCCGATGCGAAGTTTGAGCCCTTGTGCCTCTTAGGCAGTGAATGAAAAAACGTGTGTTTACAAAACCTCTGCAGCCTTCAAGGTCTGCCCTTGTGCACACATGTGACTGTCAGAGCATCCTGGTCACGGTCAAAGCAAAGCTGGGCCCTCCCGTGGAAAGGCTTCCTCTCAGGGGCTGCTCCCAAAGTCAATGTTTGCTAGAAAGGCAGCAAGTTTTCCCTCTTCAAAGGAACCTTTAGGTACTAACTCACTCCCACCCACTGTGCATGTAAATTATTCCTCAGTGATACGGCCTCTATTTATAACTTTGATCCTTCCCTTCCCCTGGGTGCCACAAGGAGCATGATAAGGCCTGTGAGTTGGCAGAGGGGCTTTGATCTTCCAGAAAATGACACTTTGTGCTGGAACATCTGGGCCCCCTCCATCACTGCAGCGGGGATGCAAAGGGAGCAGGGTGTGGGGTTCTGCCCATCTCCTGGCACAATAGAGCAGCAACAGACATGGGCACACTTCCCCCCCTCACCAGGAGCTGTTCATGATAACGATAAACAGGCACCCAGGGGCTGGGTGGTGTGACGATGACTTGAAGGTAGAATTTTCCAGAACTCATTGCAGAGGGGTGATACAGACCAGGTCCTGTGCATGGACACGGGATTTCAGAACAAATCTAAGTCATTTAGGAGAGAAAACAATGGATGAATGAGAGACAGCCCCCTCCCCAAAAAATCGTTTTCTCCTTCTCACAAGGTAAAAATGAGGTTTTCCTTGTAAAATGGAGTGAAATGTAGGGATTTCAGCATTGAGAGGAAATGCTGAAAAGAAGAGGGGAAGGTCTGCCTTTCTCCCAGCTCCAAGCTGATCCCTCGCTGCGGTGTGTCATCCAACTGTCAGTGGTGGCCTCTGTGCCTGGTATTGAATCTTCCTAGTGTTCACAGTCTAGAGACCAAGGACGTGGGCTCCCTTTCATAATGGTGGTATAAACCACTTTGCATTAAGTAGGAATAATAACCTTTTTAAAAAGAATGTGTCAAAATAATTACTTTTCTTGTTGCTTTCCTTTCTTCCACATCACATGGGCAAGTACATCAGCCTCACTTGAATGGATGAAAGGAGGACTTTTTTTTTCTTCCCTGGGAGGGCTGTTCTGAGAGCAAAACACACCCAAGCAAGGGATCCTTCCTCCCAACTCAGCCCGAGCTGATTCTATGCAGTGTTTGGGATCTGTTTGTACCTCTTCTTTCTCAGTGGATAGGGAACCTTTCTGGCAGGAATATTAACTACACAAATGTCCTAGTTTTAGATTTTATTTGGCTGTTCTGAGTCTTAGTTACGGCATGTGAGATTTAGTTCCCTGACCAGGGATCGAACCTGGCCCTGTGCATCGGGAGCATAGAGTCTTAGCCACTGGAACATCAGGGAAGTCTCCAAATGTATTATTTTATGTCGAAGAGCGTGATACCTCCACCGTTGTCTTTACTCATTTCTTTTTATGTAACCAAAGATGATGTCCACTGCAATGTTAATTCTTTAACTGGGAGCTGGAGTTGGTGATGGACAGGGAAGCCTGGCATGCTGCAGTCCATGGGGTTGCAAAGAGTCCATGGGGTAGCAAAGAGTCGGACACAACTGAACTGAACTGAAACTTTACAAAGCAATTTAGTAGTAGCTCCCATGTATATTTCACCATTCAGTAATGAGGTTTTTTTCCAATGATTTTGAAATCCATTTTTAGAATTTCAAAATAAAGTCCCTTAAAGCTTTTCAAAGGTCCATTAACAATTCAGCAGCAGCACACCCTCAGCCTGGCCTGTCTTGAGTCAGGTTACCTGCTTGGCTGGATTTAAAATTGATATCATGAGTGACGTGAAGCACATTTCACCAAATGTTTATATCTAATGAGATATTTAGGGGACAAATCATTTTTGATATCTTGAATGGTTGGATGCTCAAATCATCTCCTCTCTCTATAAAGCAGAGAGAACTGTTTTAATTTGTTCAAGTGGAAACAGATTATTGGAATCTTCTCATGTTTTCTGATCATATGTCAAAAAATAAATAGCCTTGATGTCCCAGAAAAAAAACATCACTGAGCTACTGAGCTACTATACACACACACACACACACTCTCTCTCTCTCTCCCTCTCATATACCTTATCCTCTGTGTGGGAGAAAGGTAAGATGTCTCCCAATGGTGAGGACAGTGAGTAAACACGTGCTGCCCTGGTGACCGTTACCCTGCCTTTCTCCTCTGCCCTCTGTGGTCCCTGAGGATGGGAAGGTTCCGTCTGGTGCTGGGGAGGTGCCTCCCAGATGTGTGTGGTCCCAGGACCCAGCATTCCGTCATCCCTCTGCCATCCCAGGCAGCCTAATTCTAAGTGAACAGGCCCAGTGCTTCCAAGTTCACTTGAAAGCTCTGACTGATAGGATTGAACAGTGAAGACCTTGGTTCCTAAGGAGCTCAGTGCTTGCTCGGGATGCTTGAATTATGTGCTGGGGGAGGGGCCCTCGAACGAGAGCAACACCGTGCGTGGTCCACCGTCCCCAGCCTCCTCCTGGTCTCCAGAAATGCCTCCGAGCGCCAGTTTCCACCGGGCGACCACGTTTGAAGTTTTCCTCCTGTGTGCTTTATCAGAGCTTGAGCGAGGCTGGAGGGGACCAGACGAGCGCGACTGTGGTGGTTCAGGCGAGGCTGCTGCAGGGGAGTGGGGGCGGGTCTCTGGACTCCCACCCTGAATGCACAGAGCCCACGGGGCCGCTTTGGAAGCCCCGGCGCCTCCCGAGGGCGCGCACAGCGGGCAGAGCTTTGTGCTCCGGCCTCCCAGGGGGAGGCTGCCATCCTTCAGAACCCCGCGCAGACCCTCTGGCTTCCCTCTGCTTGCAAAGTTCTCCTAATTAGGCCAGTCCATCTAATTACTGGGCGTTCCAACAAATATCTCTCCAGATGCTTCCGATGCAGCCTGTGGGCGCTGGTCAAAGCTGCCGAGGCTTCTGATCAGGGATGTCGGCCCTGCAGCGCGGGCGCCCGCTCCCCGCTCGCCGGGACTCGCCTGGCTCCCGGGACCGCGATGCGCCCTTGCTCATTCGCTGAACGCCTGGCGCAGGCACCGAACGTAATTACCAAAGTTAAGAAAAACGTTTCCCTGTAATTAGCTAGGCTACTCTAAGCACAAGACATGGAAATTAGTCATCGCATCATAAATTAGTTTGTGCATACATTACATTCCAGGACGGCCCCGGGGGCCCCCGACGTTTGCAGGGTTTGGCCAGCAACGCCCTGAGTCTCCGTAAAGCCTTCCTCCCCAGCGAGCTTGCCGCAGAAGGGGGAGTCTTGCTCGAATTACATTTTTTTTTTTTTAAGTCTTTTGTAAATGGCAACCAGAATCAAGTCATTTTTCGGGCCGAGGAAAGGGAGATAAGGACACAGTGGTTTTCCTGTTTTTATTTCCCTTTGTGGGCATCTAGGCACCTGGGGCCATCAAGATGTTTCCAGACATTGGCTCGTCATTGGCCTTGTCTCACTCATTAGGCGCAGTAGTTATAAACTCTTTAAACAACCCTGATTTTGAACTGTTCTCGCAGGCACTCTTCTTCCTGGCAAAAGCCAGGAAATTGGACCCCAGCGCACACAACAGACATTTGCATCAAAATAATCCGCCGGGTGGCAGCCAGCCACAGTCGCATCAGTCAGAAGGAAGGAATAGAATACAAATTAAAGGAAGAATGTAAATTTTTTGCCATTAAGCTTCAATGACCATTTGAAATGGTGCAAGGCACAGAGGTTCTTGATGAGCGTCATCTAGTTTGATTATTCATACTTGTGTTTCTGCTTGAATTAAAGCAGGAGTGCGAGAGCCTGTTACGGGGAAAATATTTGAATTGATAGTGAACTCTCACCTTGCCGAGCAGCCATTTACTTTTCAAATGAATACTAGATAAGTTAGTGCATTTTCTAATCGGCCTGTTTTCCAGTGAGTGCTGTCATTACGTACCAATTTCTTTCAGAAGTGCTTGCTAAGAAACATTAACTACTTACAAATAAGGAGCTGTCTGTCACGGCTGCAGTCTTCACCAGCAGCTCGGCTAGGACAGCTGAGGGCGATCCTGTTCACGTTCCTCCTCGTGGCCTCACAGCTTCAAGTCTTGTGTCAACTTTCAAGTGAGGCCTTCAGTACAGACAGGGCTCCCACATCAGGTCATCTTTCCAGAACCAGGTGGAGTCCTGCTCCAGGCAGGGACAAGCTGGGGTAACCATATCCCTGGGTGCAGGTGGCCTGGACCCACCCCGCCCCAATTTTGCTAACTGCTGAGGCTGGGCCACCAGAATTGGTTCTGACCCAGGCTGGCCGAGGATCCCAGCAGGGTATCAACCCTTCCTGGGCGCAGGTTCCACTGCTGGCTGGTGACTAGGCTCAACATAGAGAAAGGAAATGGAAAAAGGGAGATTCTGAGGTTTGGGGGTGGGGGAACAAGGGGAACTAGCTAGAAATGGTTGCTCCCAGCATGAAGAAAGTGCCAGAAGCTTGCTAGGCCTTAAGAGGAGACTTGAAAAATATCCATGCTTAATAAGGTTAAGGAAAGAAAGATGGTTATCACTGGGGCTCTGCATCTGGCATCACAAAGAGCTTTGGAGGGGGCATCACTTTTCTAATGGGGCTTCCCAGGTGGCACTAGTAGTAAGGAACCTGCCTGCCAACACAGAGACGTGGGTTCAGTTCCTAGGTCGGGAGGATCCCCTGGAAGAGGGAAATGGCAACCCACTCCAGTATTTTAGCCTGAAGAATCTCATGGACAGAGGTGCCTGGTGAGCAGTCCATAGTGTCGCCCAGAGTCGGACACGACTGAAGCGACTTTGCACGCACGCACACACTTTTCTCTTGAATGTTGCTGGTCACACATTTGTTGAAATGTATATGTTATTTTTTAATCAAAACAATTTTAGGGGAAATATGGGGGGCACCCAAGTAAGTGACTCACCACCCCCAAATGCTGATGATCTTGTTCCTAAAGGTTTTATTTTGCAGCCTGTGGGTTCCCTCACTGACAGAAGAACTCGGATTTGCCACTACAATGAGCAAAGCTCTGAAAGGTGATTGTTTCACACATCACTAGGCAAGGAAGACAGAAAGGAAATGCTTCTTATATGAGGTCCTCAGTTCAATCGCTCAGCCATGTCCGACTCTTTGTGACCCTATAGACTGCAGAATGCCAGGCTTCCCTGTCCATCACCAACTCCTAGAGCTTGCTCAAACTCACGTCCGTTGAGTCAGTGATGCCATCCAACCATCTCACTCTCTGTTGGCCCCTTTTCCTCCCACCTTCAATCTTTCCCTAGAGTAGTCTGATTCATAGAGACAGAAAGTAGATGGTGAGTGCCAGGGGCTAGGGGGAGGGGAACATGCCATAGGAAAATAACTGACTTAGAGATAATATATCTACCCCTAGTCTGTGTCCAGGACTTCCCTTCTAACGACTCAGACCCAATCCATCAAGCTGATCTATTACAGTCTTTCAAACATGAAGGAGCATCAGAATTCCCCAGGGTTCTTGTTAACAGAGATTTCTTGACCCTACCACTAGTATTTCTAATTCAATAGGTAGATTTGTACTTCTGCCAAGTTCCCAGGAGATGCTCATGTCGCTCGCTGGCCTGGAAATACTTTTTGGAGACCACTGACCTATTGCTCTACTCTTTAAACTCTGTCTAGAGTTAGACCTCTTTTCTTTCTCCTGCCATCTGACCCCCACGTGTCTCACCTGACTCTCCTCTTCCCCACCTCCTCAGTCCGTCTCACCATCTTTGCCAGATTCTAAAGCAAGTACTGCTCCACCTAAAAATAAGAGCTGTCAAGCATTTGAGATCCTCCATGAGTGGCTGTAGCTTTCTCTGGTGCAACAAATGTGTTCAGGCTTTTTTTTTTTTTTGGCCATGCTGTGCAATATACTGGAGAAGGCGATGGCACCCCACTCCAGTACTCCTGCTTGGAAAATCCCATGGGCAGAGGAGCCTGGTAGGCTTCAGTCTGTGGGGTCGCTAAGAGTTGGACACGACTGAGCGACTTCACTTTCATCTTTCACTTTCATACATTGGAGAAGGAAATGGCAACCCACTCCAGTGTTCTTGCCTGGAGAATCCCAGGGACGGGGGAGCCTGCTGGGCTGCTGTCTACAGGGTCGTACAGAGTCGGACACGACTGAAGTGACTTAGCATGCAAAATACAGGCTTTTAGTTTCCTGACCAGGGATCAAACCCATATATCCCCTGCACTGGGAGCATAGAATCTTAACCAGTGGACTACCAGGGAAGTCTTGGATTCAGGCTTTGATAACAAATGTTCTGGTGCCCACACTGAACCCACCGTGTGGTCTGGAGTGGGTTTCCTCCTCTTTAGGCACTGGTTGTTCTCACCTGTGGGCTTCCCTGGTGGCTCAGTCAGTAAAGAATCTGCCTGAAATGTGGGAAACCTGAGTTCGATCCCTGGATCAGGAAGATTTTCTGGAGGAGGGCATGGCAACCCACTCCAGTATTCTTGCTTGGAGAGTCCCATGGACAGAGGAGCCTGGCAGGCCGCAGTCCATGGGGTCACAAAGAGTCAGACACAACTGAGCGACTACACACAGCACAGCAGAGTACTCACCAGGAAAGTAGTGATACTCATATCCATCTTGTAGGTGATTTTAGGATGAAACGAGGTAAGGTGTGTCAAGATTCTTGGCACGCAGTAGGTCTGCCCCACAGGCCCCAGCGTGGTTCATTCCCTCTTCCTTTTCCATCCATACTGCCAGCTCTTCACCCACAGGGAACATATGTTTCCCTTTCCCCAACCCTGCCATCCCCGGAAACATCTGCTCACCATTGCATCCGTGTAGACTTTGTCTGACGAACATTTTTTAAGGTACAGAAACCCACTTTGGGGACTTTCCTGGTGGTTCCATCCCCAGTCAGGGAACTGGATCCCCCATGCCGAAAGTAAGATCAAAGATCCCGAGTGCTGCAACTAAGACTCAGCACAGCCAAACAAATAGATCAATATTTAAAAAGAAACTCACTTTTTTGGATCAGGTGATCCGTTTGATAACATAAGGTCTTATAATACAAAAATTCCAATCCTGAGCATTGGGACACATCCTCAGTTACAGGAGGCAGCTCCCAGCCTGAATGTTCACCCCAGCAAGTGTCTCCCTCCAGTGAGTGCCCTCCCTTTTCCAGCCCCTGGTCTCCACCTGATGAAATCCCTCTTACCTTTCCAAGTCTCACTGAACCACCACCTCTTCCTTGAAGCCTGCCCAGATACTTCACCAAGTGCGACCTCCCTTCTCAACCAACAGTGCACTCAACGCATGTGTTTCCAGCAGTCTCTGCCACAGCCTGCTTAGCATTTGTGGGTGCGCATTTATATCTCCAGTTCTGCCACCTGCTGACTCTCTACCCTTGGGCAAGGCACCGCTCTAGGCCTCATTTTCCCCATCTCAGAAATGGGGTCAGCAACAGTGTCTGCCTCAGAGGCGTGGTGTGAGAATAAGCTGAATTAAAACATATGAAGTGGTTCAAAGCACATATATGAATGATCAATAATTGTTCTATGTGATGATGAAGTAGTACAGCGAGAAAGAATCTGCCTGCCAGTGCAGGAGATGCAGAAGACATGAGTTTGAGCCCTGAGTTGGGAAGATCCCCTGGAGAAGGAAATGGCAACCCACTCCAGTATCCTTGCCTGGAAAATCCCATGGACAGAGGAGCCTAGCTGGCTACAGCCCATGGGGTCGCCACAAAGAGTCAGACACGACCGAGTATGCTCACATATGTGATGACAGTGATTAATTTTCTATTCTTACCTACAAGCCCAGATCACCGAAGCCATGCTCATAATCTGAGTATCACATGATACCTACCTTATGCCACATGGTAAGCCCTCAGAAAGGCAAGCAAATAATAAATTAAATTGTATTTCTTGCCGTGAGTTTTCCAGCGATCATTTTGTGTCTGAAGGCAGGCAGTGTTCACCCTTGGACAGAGGGAGACAGACCCTCGCCTACACCCCACGCTAGTTTGGTGGGCAGCCAGGTTTTTCTCCAATTAAATCTTCCTCTCAAGGCACCTTATCCTATTTCATGAAATGCTTGGGGTGTTAGCTTAGTTCTAAGGATGCTCCACTAATGCTTCTTTGAACTGAAGCGTTTTTTCACACGAGCACGTGAGCTTCTTTGTGACTCAGAATTTTTTAGTAAGGACCGGAAGCTACCCATCCGACATTTCAGACACAGAAGAATCAGCATCTGACATGTTCTTAGAGATGATGTTTTAAAAGTGCCACCGGCTAACCTTTTCCCCTCTAATTGGGCGAGCCTTACGCAGGGTCGAGCTGTCTTTGCCCGCTCTTCAGCCACTAACCTGGTATGCAGTGTGGTGGTATCTCCAAATGCCTTTGAATATTTTTTCTTTTTCATCCTTGAAACGCAGGCCCTGAAGTTATCCTCACAAACTTGAGCCACTGTGGGGAGCGTGAAGCCAGGAGACTGCCCGAGCAGCATTCTTGGGGATTTTTCTACCCCATCTTTCCACACCCACTGGGATGGGGTTGGGAGAAGTACCCAGGCAGACACTATTCTCTAATAGTTGGAAACTTTGTAACAGTGTCGTACCTGCTGTACCATTTATTCCAGTGTGCCTGGTGGACAATCATTAGTCACCAAAGCGGAAAATCAAGCTTGCCTTTTCAAAAGCAGGGAAGTTCCCCTGCCATCTGGAGTCTCTGGTAGCCCAGCAGGAGCCTACGGGGACCACAAAACAGCCTCCTGGGCCACAAAGGAGATGCTGCCTTTCTCACGATGGAAGAGTGTTTGTTATAATTAAGTGGAAATCCTGGGATTTAAACAGAGGTAGATGCCCAAGTAGCTTGAAGTTTGTTTCCTTGTGATTTCAGTGCAGACACAAGCCGCAGCCTGTGTTTACACTCAGGTATTTGCATGACTCAGTGATGCCCAGGAGTGAAAAACACTAACTCCTTTGGGCTAGTTCACCTGTATCTGTTAAATCAAGGGAAGAAAGTACCTTTTTCCAGGAAGTAGAACTTTTACCCAGTCCGAGATGAACTTGAAAATGTCACAGTGGAGATCGACTACATGATTAAAATGATGAGGTCTGAAAACCCTCACTCAGTTATTTGCCCTTTTATTTGTCCTCCTGTTGATCTTTTTAAATTTGCACAGACAAATTTTTTTAGAGTCACTTGAATGTGCCCGCTGCCCAGAGCTGTGCTGTGAACATCGGAAAGGATGTTTAATGATGTCAAATTTAGGTTTCACTTTTGAAACAAGAAAAAAATACAGCTGGGATTGGGGTGTGTGTGGAGCTTGGGTTTAAGAAAGGTTAATGAGAAAGTGGCAAAATCCCACATCACAGTCTAAAGAACTTTGTCCTCTCTCTGCACACCCACCCCCCTTCACTATTTTCAATTTAATCTTTGAAAGGGGGAGGGCGGGGGTATAGGGTGTTAAAAATTAACTCATTGTGCTCTCTAGAACTCCATGTGCAAATGAAATGCGTTTGTTTTCCTAAACCGGCTCTGTTTTCTGCCTTCCCCGCAGCCATCTCTCAATAACTAAATTTCCTCTACCACTGGATCTGAGAATTAGAATTTGGGAGGGGAGGGATGCCTTGGGGTTTGCCAGGCTCCACATGCTTCTCCACCCTGTGACCCAAATGCTGGATTAACAAGGACATATGGCCTGATCCTGCTAAGAAGGCCTTTGAGGTCAGCCCTGGAGGCCAGGCCGGCCCCTCTCCCTGGTGGTCCCCGTTGTGTAGCCCCAGGGCAGGGAGATTATCAAGCCCTGACTCTCAGGTATTGGTGTGTCTGATTTTATGTGGGGCACAGTAGGCCGATGGCGAAGAAGTCAGACCTTTGCAGGGAGCAAGGCAGGCTGTCTCTGTGGGTCCCCAAAGCCAACTAGCCTGGGCTCCGGCTGATCAGCTGCCCTACAGTGTGGCCACAGCCCCGCAGGCCCCCAGGGCAGCTGCAGGCCTCCCTCCCATCTCCTGTTGATTTTCTGGACTCAGAGCCCCCAGCCACAATCCCCAAGAAGACAGGCTTCATTTACTGCTGCCTGAGAGACAAATGGACCATGTAGACTGGGAGACGGAGGGAGGGGAAAAGAGTCCTTCCCCAATTCTTTCTCTTCGTTGATTCTTTCAGCAATCTGGGGTTTCTCTGAAGGGATGCTAGGGCCCTGGGCAAATCACCTCCATCCCTCAGCTCCTTCCTTCCTGAAGAGGGAAAGCTTCTCAGGTGTGTAAGAGGCGTCCTTGTTTATATGATGCATTCACATCCATGAACTCACCTGTGCTGTCTACAGTGTGCCCACTTCTCTCTCTCACGGATGAGAAATTGGAAATCAGAGGGTCCACGTGGTTTGTCAAACACCCACAGCTTCTGCATGGTGGAACGTGGTCTGGTCCACAGGTGTGCTCATCCAGACCTCCTCCTCTTCGGCTCCGTCCTGCTCCCAACTTAAGACAGCCTGCATCCTGCCCAGTGAAGGGTCTTGGGCAGCCAGCCCCTGCCCCAGCTGTCAGGGCACAGCCTCTCATCGTGACCTCATTGCCTCTCTGAGGTTCTGATCCCACTGATGGCATCTCCCTTGAGAATCCCTGTTGCCTTCACAACAAACGCTGAATGATGGTGAAGTGGTGACTCTTTCCAAGTCCCAGAGCATCAGAATAACAGGAAAATAACTTCTGCTTCCCATCACAATGGAGTTCTAAGGCCCAGACTAACCCTCCTCCTATAAACCACTGTGAACTTGCAATAACTGTTTTCAGATATTGGAATTCAGCACAAGACTGTGGCTCTGGAAGAAAGGAAAACACGCACAAAGGAAGACCCATGATGGCTCTAGCCGTCTACCTGGGGAGCACTGCCCAGACCACACTACACAGAACTGGAGACCAAACAGATCATAGAGGTGAGGGATCAGAGATCAGAGTTTGGGTCTGCTGAGGTGGCTGGAGCATAGAGGTGGGATACCAAAGAAGACTGGCTTGTGCAAAGAAAGAGGTTCAGAAAGCTACATAAAATTCCCCTTGAGCCTTGGGCCAAATACTAAGCTGCACATGTGCAGAGCAAGAACATACGAGGTCTGGGAGCATGCAGGACCTGGGGGGCTGTGAACTAAGTGGGAGTTCTGGAGTTTGCATAGGATGGGAAGGCATTGGAGTTCTAAGAGTCAGAGTAGAAAATCATAATTGTATGTTCCAGGCAAAGGGTCAAGACTCCTGCAAAGCCAACCTTTGTGAGTAGAGCCAAGCAGCCTCTAAAATAAAGGCTACTCTAGATCCACCTACCTAAGCTGACAAATAAGCTCCCAAGGGACCAACCAGATCTGCAAGTCAGCTGACTGCCTGCCAAACACCTGGCACTCAATAGAACCCAGAACTCAACAGCACATGATCAAAAAAGTAGGAAAATATGACCCATCGCCAGAAGAAAAACCAATCAAAAGAAATAGACCCAGAGCTGACAGCACTGTTGGAATCAACAGGCAAGGACTTTAAAGCAGCTATTTCAAATCTGTTTAGACATCTAAAGAAAAACTCACCATAATTAGGAGCAGATGAGAAATCTCAGTAAAGAGATGGAAGCTATTTTTATAAAGCCATTTCAGCTCTGTGACCCACCAGGTGTCCAGCTGAGCTACAAATGACCCCAGCACTTACCTCCTTCCTTCTTTCCTGACCACACAGTCCACCTCAGTTCCCTCTCTGCTCCCCTTTTCTCTCTCCAAATTCCCAACGCCCCTTCTCATTTCTGCATCTGTTCATGTCCACAGCTGATGGTTCTTCCACCAAAATAAAGATCAGGTGACTCTCTGAACTGTGCCAACAATGAGAGTAAGAAGATTTAAGAAAGCCCTTAGTCACGTTCTCCTTTGTGTCTCACTGTGTATGGGTGGCTCAGCAATGCAGCCAGTTCCCAGACTCTGCATGGGGCATCTTGGCTCCACTGCATGGATGCTTGCTGTCTTTGGGAGTGAGGGAGGGTGTGCTGCTGTTACAGATCCACATCTTCACACAGTAAGAGTTGGTTTCTTACTCACACAAAATCTCAAGCGCATGGCTCTAATCAGGAGATGNTGTGCTCTCTAGAACTCCATGTGCAAATGAAATGCGTTTGTTTTCCTAAACCGGCTCTGTTTTCTGCCTTCCCCGCAGCCATCTCTCAATAACTAAATTTCCTCTACCACTGGATCTGAGAATTAGAATTTGGGAGGGGAGGGATGCCTTGGGGTTTGCCAGGCTCCACATGCTTCTCCACCCTGTGACCCAAATGCTGGATTAACAAGGACATATGGCCTGATCCTGCTAAGAAGGCCTTTGAGGTCAGCCCTGGAGGCCAGGCCGGCCCCTCTCCCTGGTGGTCCCCGTTGTGTAGCCCCAGGGCAGGGAGATTATCAAGCCCTGACTCTCAGGTATTGGTGTGTCTGATTTTATGTGGGGCACAGTAGGCCGATGGCGAAGAAGTCAGACCTTTGCAGGGAGCAAGGCAGGCTGTCTCTGTGGGTCCCCAAAGCCAACTAGCCTGGGCTCCGGCTGATCAGCTGCCCTACAGTGTGGCCACAGCCCCGCAGGCCCCCAGGGCAGCTGCAGGCCTCCCTCCCATCTCCTGTTGATTTTCTGGACTCAGAGCCCCCAGCCACAATCCCCAAGAAGACAGGCTTCATTTACTGCTGCCTGAGAGACAAATGGACCATGTAGACTGGGAGACGGAGGGAGGGGAAAAGAGTCCTTCCCCAATTCTTTCTCTTCGTTGATTCTTTCAGCAATCTGGGGTTTCTCTGAAGGGATGCTAGGGCCCTGGGCAAATCACCTCCATCCCTCAGCTCCTTCCTTCCTGAAGAGGGAAAGCTTCTCAGGTGTGTAAGAGGCGTCCTTGTTTATATGATGCATTCACATCCATGAACTCACCTGTGCTGTCTACAGTGTGCCCACTTCTCTCTCTCACGGATGAGAAATTGGAAATCAGAGGGTCCACGTGGTTTGTCAAACACCCACAGCTTCTGCATGGTGGAACGTGGTCTGGTCCACAGGTGTGCTCATCCAGACCTCCTCCTCTTCGGCTCCGTCCTGCTCCCAACTTAAGACAGCCTGCATCCTGCCCAGTGAAGGGTCTTGGGCAGCCAGCCCCTGCCCCAGCTGTCAGGGCACAGCCTCTCATCGTGACCTCATTGCCTCTCTGAGGTTCTGATCCCACTGATGGCATCTCCCTTGAGAATCCCTGTTGCCTTCACAACAAACGCTGAATGATGGTGAAGTGGTGACTCTTTCCAAGTCCCAGAGCATCAGAATAACAGGAAAATAACTTCTGCTTCAGATCACAATGGAGTTCTAAGGCCCAGACTAACCCTCCTCCTATAAACCACTGTGAACTTGCAATAACTGTTTTCAGATATTGGAATTCAGCACAAGACTGTGGCTCTGGAAGAAAGGAAAACACGCACAAAGGAAGACCCATGATGGCTCTAGCCGTCTACCTGGGGAGCACTGCCCAGACCACACTACACAGAACTGGAGACCAAACAGATCATAGAGGTGAGGGATCAGAGATCAGAGTTTGGGTCTGCTGAGGTGGCTGGAGCATAGAGGTGGGATACCAAAGAAGACTGGCTTGTGCAAAGAAAGAGGTTCAGAAAGCTACATAAAATTCCCCTTGAGCCTTGGGCCAAATACTAAGCTGCACATGTGCAGAGCAAGAACATACGAGGTCTGGGAGCATGCAGGACCTGGGGGGCTGTGAACTAAGTGGGAGTTCTGGAGTTTGCATAGGATGGGAAGGCATTGGAGTTCTAAGAGTCAGAGTAGAAAATCATAATTGTATGTTCCAGGCAAAGGGTCAAGACTCCTGCAAAGCCAACCTTTGTGAGTAGAGCCAAGCAGCCTCTAAAATAAAGGCTACTCTAGATCCACCTACCTAAGCTGACAAATAAGCTCCCAAGGGACCAACCAGATCTGCAAGTCAGCTGACTGCCTGCCAAACACCTGGCACTCAATAGAACCCAGAACTCAACAGCACATGATCAAAAAAGTAGGAAAATATGACCCATCGCCAGAAGAAAAACCAATCAAAAGAAATAGACCCAGAGCTGACAGCACTGTTGGAATCAACAGGCAAGGACTTTAAAGCAGCTATTTCAAATCTGTTTAGACATCTAAAGAAAAACTCACCATAATTAGGAGCAGATGAGAAATCTCAGTAAAGAGATGGAAGCTATTTTTATAAAGCCATTTCAGCTCTGTGACCCACCAGGTGTCCAGCTGAGCTACAAATGACCCCAGCACTTACCTCCTTCCTTCTTTCCTGACCACACAGTCCACCTCAGTTCCCTCTCTGCTCCCCTTTTCTCTCTCCAAATTCCCAACGCCCCTTCTCATTTCTGCATCTGTTCATGTCCACAGCTGATGGTTCTTCCACCAAAATAAAGATCAGGTGACTCTCTGAACTGTGCCAACAATGAGAGTAAGAAGATTTAAGAAAGCCCTTAGTCACGTTCTCCTTTGTGTCTCACTGTGTATGGGTGGCTCAGCAATGCAGCCAGTTCCCAGACTCTGCATGGGGCATCTTGGCTCCACTGCATGGATGCTTGCTGTCTTTGGGAGTGAGGGAGGGTGTGCTGCTGTTACAGATCCACATCTTCACACAGTAAGAGTTGGTTTCTTACTCACACAAAATCTCAAGCGCATGGCTCTAATCAGGAGATGCTTCCCACATGATCATTCAGGAATCTGGTTTCCTCCCAGCTTGTGCCCCACCATCACCCAGGGTCTCAGAGTCCTCTGCTGGGCCCTCAGGGCTCAGCTGCCAGATAGGGGCAGAGAGAGCACAGGATCGTGTAGATTTTTATGGCCTCATCCCCATGCAATCTATTGGTCAGAACTCACTCACATGGCCACACCCGTCTACAGGGGCAACTGAGAAATCTATTCTAGCTAGACATGAAAGAGGGAGAAAGGGGTGGAAGTGGGTGACCCCATAGCAGTGTCTGCTTCACTGTGACACCTTGGGGCTCTTACCTCTGAACTTCACTTTGCTTGTTTGAGTAAACTCTGGGAGTTGGTGATGGACAGGGAGGCCTGGCGTGCTCTAGTCCATGGGGTCGCAACGAGTCGGACATGACCAAGCGACTGAACTGAACTGAACTGAAACGAGCACCAGTATCATGCCTTCTTTGTGAGGTCATTGTGAGGGTTAAAGGGAAGAGGCCGTGGGAAACTGTAGCCACAGACCTGGAACACAGTGAGTGTTTGAGAAATGCATCCTGTTACAATTACTACAACAACTGCATTTAATTCATCCTGTATGACCCACAGGTAGCTTCTAACCTTGTGGGTTAAGGCTAAGGTACCTTCTACTTTTTCTCATTATATTATTTTTCAGTTAATAAATAGATTTTTTGAAAGAAGAAGGAGAAGAATGATGATGATTACCAAAGGGGAAATGTGGGGGATGGGGTTAAAATAGGAGTTTGGGATTAACCACACTACACAGGTGCACACAGCCCAGAAGGGCCTGCCCGGGTTAAAATCAATATTTGTTTCTCCAAAGGTTTTGGGCCAAAACACTATGCAATATGCTACAAGGTAGCAAAAAGAGGGAGGAGGAGACCAAAATAGGAAAAGCAAAGTTTGGGCTGTGTGCCTAAGCCTTGACCCCTGCCTCACTGTCCCAGCTAGATGGCCCTTGCTAGAGGAATAGACAGATGCCAACTTGCTGAGGTTGAAATCTCAGCCTTAATTTTTCCCGTGAAACTGTCACTGCTCTCATCAATGTATCACCAAGGGGCAGCAGCTGAGTCCTCATGAAATATGGAAGTCAGTTAGAAATCCCCTGAAGTTTGCTTCGAGCCTTTTCTTTGTAATAATGTGTGATCGGAGAGAGAATGCTTTAGAATAGCTGAAAACCAAATAATAGAAGAAGCGACATATGCCGCAGATAACCAAGAAGGTAAAAAACATCTGCTCAGGTTTGCCCGTGAAGGAAAGAAATCACATTGCTAACAAAATTGGTGCATGACCAAGCATACCTTAAAACAGGAGAGGGCTATTTGGATCCTCCCATGAAGAAATAACAACTTCTTCTTACATTTGCATCTGCCCATTAAAGCCCTTTGAAAAATGCAGACGGCTTCCTGCATGGTATACCTGGCATCATCACAGAATAAAATAGGGAGACATCTGATTTAAGCAGAAAGTCTAGATCCCCTTGTACAATCCCAGGGGCAGTTTCAATGTAGGAAGGAAAATAACCTGCATCAGGCACTGTACCAGGAATATCCACATGGGAGATAAAATTAAATTCTCACATTAGCCCTGTAAGGCAAGTGTAATTATCTCCAGTTTAGAGAGGATGCAAGTGAACCTTGGCAAAACTAGATAAGGAATTCCACATCTATGTGATCCCAAGACCATAGTCTTACTTACTACTGCACCCTGTGATTAAATAACCACTTAATCCATTGGGTAGATAGCACGTACCGTCAACAAATTTCTCAAGAAATCCATTGTAAGACTGGCAGTTGCCAGAAGGAGGGAATAGAAGGTGGGTGAATAGAGTGAGGATGACCAAAAGGCTCAAACTTGCAGTTAAGCCCTGGGAATGTAATAACAGCGTGATGGCTAGAGTTAACAATCCTGTATTGTAGATTTGAAAGTTGCTGAGTAGATCCTGAAAGTTCTCACCACAAGAAAAAAAAATCTGTAACCATGAGGTGTGATGGATATTAACTTATTGTGGTGATCATTTTTGCAATATGTACAAGTATCAAATCTGTGTGTTGCACACCTTGAAGTATTAGTTGCTCAGTAGTGTCCAACTTTTTGTGACCCTATGGACTGAAGCCTGCCAGGCTCCTCTGTCCATGGGATTCTCCAGGCAAGAATACTGATGTAGGTAGCCATTCCTGTCTCCAGGGAATCTTCCTGACCCAGGAGTCAAACCTACATCTCTTGTGTCTCCTGAATTGGCAGGTGGATTCTTTACCATCTGAGCCTCCAAGGAAGCCAGTTAGATAAGTTGTACACCTTAAACTTACACAATGTATATGTTAAGTATTGTTTTTATTCAGTCAGTCATGTCCAACTTTTTGCGACCCCCGTGGATGCAGCATCCCAGGCTTCCCTGTCCCTCATCTTTTGGCATAGCTTGCTCAAATTCATGTCCATTGAGTCAATGATGCTATCCAACCATCTCATCCTCTGTCATCCCCTTCTCCTCTTGCCTTCAATCTTTGCCAGCATCAGGGTCTTCTCTAATGAGTCAGCTCTTCACATCAGATGGCCAGAGTACTGGAGCTTCAGCTTCAGCACCGGTCCTTCAAATGAATATTAAGGATTGATTTCTTTTAGGATCGACTGGTTTGATCTCCTTGCAGTCCAAGAGACTCTCACGAGTCTTCTCCAACTTTTGATCAAATTGATCAACTTGATCAAAAGGGTCACTTTTTTGGTGCTCAACCTTCTTTATGGTCCAGCTCTCACATCCATACATGACTACTAGAAAACACCATAGTGAAAGGGTCCGACTCTGTGACCCCATGGACTAGTACAGTCCATGGAATTCTCCAGGCCAGAATCCTGGAGTGGGTAGCCTTTCCCTTCTCCAAGGGATCTTCCCAACCCGGGGATCAAACCCAGGTTTCCCACATTGCAAGGGGATTCTTTACCAGCTGAGCCACCAGGAAAGCCCATAGAAACACCATGGCTTTGACTATATGGACCTTTGTCAGCAAAGTAATGTCTCTGCATTTTAATATGCTGTCCAGGTTTGTCATAGCTTTTCTTCCAAGGAGCAAGTGTCTTTTAATTTCATGACTGCAGTCACAATCTGCAGTGATTTTAGAGCCCAAGAAAATAAAACCTGTTACTGTTTCCATTGTTTCCCTATCTATTTGCCAGGAAGTGATGGGACCGGATGCCATTATGTTCAGAATGTTGAGTTTTATGCCAGCTTTTTCACTCTCCTCTTTCACCTTCATCAAGAGGCTCTTTAGTTTCTCTTCACTTTCTGCCATGAGGGTGGTGTCATCTGCATATCTGAGGTTATTGATATGTCAAATATACCTCAATATAATTGAGGTTTAAAAAAATTAATTGTATCCATTGTTCCCTCATGGGTACAAGTGTGCTCATAGCGGTGAGTTACTATCATGTAGACAGTTTAAAAAACAGAAACAAAATAGACTCTATTAAAATATTTTTAAATATCTTGGGCTTTTGAAGTTCAAGATAGTGAATTGAGCACATACTTTTTATCTCTACACCCTTCTGAGAGTCTGTTAAAACCATAATAAGGGATTTAAAAATATAAAACCCAGTAAAAGCAAAACAAATGGGATAAAGGAGGCATTTGCAGCCAGTGAGATTTCAGCACATTTCCAGGAGACAGGAACAGGTGGGAATGGGTTAGAGAAAGAAAGGAAGCAGGCACAAGCTCTGCTGGTGGGGCTGAGGTGGAGGGGCCCCCGCCTGCCTAGCAGACAAGGCTGGGGCAGGAGATGATGGGCCTGGCAGGGCAGGGGTGAGAAGCCTTTGAGCAAAGAAGGAAGGAAGCTGCAGCTCTTAGCCTGGACTACATAGTGGGTGATTAATGACGCCTAATGAGCAATTGTTGAGTGAGTAGAAAAATAAATGAATGAGTGGATGCATGACAACCAAATGAAAACACTGGAAGAGATAGCATGCAATGCCTATTTTCAGGGGCTGATTGTATAAGTCAGACTCCCCAGAGAAACAAAACCTATAGACCTTTCGGACACAAATCTCTTGGTATCTGTAGGGGATTGGTTCCAGGAACCCCTGAGGACACCAAAATCCCCAGAAGCCCAAGTCTCATTTAAAATAGTGAAACATTTGCATGTAAGCTAGGCACATCCTCCCATATACTTTGGCGGACTGGTAGTGGGGAGGGGGGTGTTCCAGGCAGCCTAAGGGATCTTAGTTCCCCAAGCAAGGGTCAAACCAGTGCACCCTGTGATGGAAGAGCAGAGTTTTAACCACTAGACCACCCGGGAATTCCCCACATCCTTCCACATACATTAAATCATCTCTAGATTTCTTACAATAACTAATACAATGTAAATACAATGTAAATTGTAAATATAATGTAAATGCTATTTTCAGTGTTCAGCTCAGTTCAGTCACTCAGTCGTATCCAGTTCTTTGCGACCCCATGGATTGCAGCACGCCAGGCCTCCTTGTCCATTACCAACTCCCAGAGTTTACTCAAACTTATGTCCAAATGCTATGTATGCACAGCAAATTCAAGTTTTGCTTTCTGTAAATTTCTGGGATTTCGTCTCACATATTTTTGTTTCTGCAGATGCAGAACCTACAGGTAGGGAAAACCAACTGTATACACAGGAAAAGCTCATTTTATTGCACTTCGCAGAAACTGTGTCTTTTACAAATTGAAGGTTTGTAGCAATCCTGCATTGAGCAAATATACCAGTGTTGGTTTTCCAATGGCACTCACTTGTTTCATGTCTCTGTATTGTAGTTTTGGTAATTCTTACAATATTTAAAACTTTCCCATTATTATTACACTTGTTATGATGATCTATAATCAGAGATCTTTGATGTTACCACCAGGACTTGCTAAAGGCTCAGACAATTGTTAACATCATCTGTGCCTTTAATACTTATTTTTAGCAATAAAGTACTTTTAAAAATTATTTTTATCAGAGTATAGTTGATTAACAACATTGTGTTAGTTTCAGGTATATGGCAAAATGAATCAGTTTTACATATACCGATATCCACTCTTTTTCTAGATTTTTTTTCCCCATATAGGTCATTACAGAGTTTTGAGTTCCCTGTATTATACAACAGGTCCTTCTCGGCTATCTATTTTATACACAATAGTATGTCTCTGTCAATCCCAATCTCCCAGTCTACCCTTCTCCCCACCCCACCCCTGGTGACCATGTTTGCTTCCTACATCTTTGACTCTATTTTTGCTTCGTGACTAACTTCATTTGTACCAACAATAAAGTATTTTTTGGTTAGAATATGGTTAACGTATGGCTCCACTGGTTAAGAATCTGCCTGCAATGTGGGAGACCTGGGTTTGATCTCCAGNAATAAAACCTGTTACTGTTTCCATTGTTTCCCTATCTATTTGCCAGGAAGTGATGGGACCGGATGCCATTATGTTCAGAATGTTGAGTTTTATGCCAGCTTTTTCACTCTCCTCTTTCACCTTCATCAAGAGGCTCTTTAGTTTCTCTTCACTTTCTGCCATGAGGGTGGTGTCATCTGCATATCTGAGGTTATTGATATGTCAAATATACCTCAATATAATTGAGGTTTAAAAAAATTAATTGTATCCATTGTTCCCTCATGGGTACAAGTGTGCTCATAGCGGTGAGTTACTATCATGTAGACAGTTTAAAAAACAGAAACAAAATAGACTCTATTAAAATATTTTTAAATATCTTGGGCTTTTGAAGTTCAAGATAGTGAATTGAGCACATACTTTTTATCTCTACACCCTTCTGAGAGTCTGTTAAAACCATAATAAGGGATTTAAAAATATAAAACCCAGTAAAAGCAAAACAAATGGGATAAAGGAGGCATTTGCAGCCAGTGAGATTTCAGCACATTTCCAGGAGACAGGAACAGGTGGGAATGGGTTAGAGAAAGAAAGGAAGCAGGCACAAGCTCTGCTGGTGGGGCTGAGGTGGAGGGGCCCCCGCCTGCCTAGCAGACAAGGCTGGGGCAGGAGATGATGGGCCTGGCAGGGCAGGGGTGAGAAGCCTTTGAGCAAAGAAGGAAGGAAGCTGCAGCTCTTAGCCTGGACTACATAGTGGGTGATTAATGACGCCTAATGAGCAATTGTTGAGTGAGTAGAAAAATAAATGAATGAGTGGATGCATGACAACCAAATGAAAACACTGGAAGAGATAGCATGCAATGCCTATTTTCAGGGGCTGATTGTATAAGTCAGACTCCCCAGAGAAACAAAACCTATAGACCTTTCGGACACAAATCTCTTGGTATCTGTAGGGGATTGGTTCCAGGAACCCCTGAGGACACCAAAATCCCCAGAAGCCCAAGTCTCATTTAAAATAGTGAAACATTTGCATGTAAGCTAGGCACATCCTCCCATATACTTTGGCGGACTGGTAGTGGGGAGGGGGGTGTTCCAGGCAGCCTAAGGGATCTTAGTTCCCCAAGCAAGGGTCAAACCAGTGCACCCTGTGATGGAAGAGCAGAGTTTTAACCACTAGACCACCCGGGAATTCCCCACATCCTTCCACATACATTAAATCATCTCTAGATTTCTTACAATAACTAATACAATGTAAATACAATGTAAATTGTAAATATAATGTAAATGCTATTTTCAGTGTTCAGCTCAGTTCAGTCACTCAGTCGTATCCAGTTCTTTGCGACCCCATGGATTGCAGCACGCCAGGCCTCCTTGTCCATTACCAACTCCCAGAGTTTACTCAAACTTATGTCCAAATGCTATGTATGCACAGCAAATTCAAGTTTTGCTTTCTGTAAATTTCTGGGATTTCGTCTCAAATATTTTTGTTTCTGCAGATGCAGAACCTACAGGTAGGGAAAACCAACTGTATACACAGGAAAAGCTCATTTTATTGCACTTCGCAGAAACTGTGTCTTTTACAAATTGAAGGTTTGTAGCAATCCTGCATTGAGCAAATATACCAGTGTTGGTTTTCCAATGGCACTCACTTGTTTCATGTCTCTGTATTGTAGTTTTGGTAATTCTTACAATATTTAAAACTTTCCCATTATTATTACACTTGTTATGATGATCTATAATCAGAGATCTTTGATGTTACCACCAGGACTTGCTAAAGGCTCAGACAATTGTTAACATCATCTGTGCCTTTAATACTTATTTTTAGCAATAAAGTACTTTTAAAAATTATTTTTATCAGAGTATAGTTGATTAACAACATTGTGTTAGTTTCAGGTATATGGCAAAATGAATCAGTTTTACATATACCGATATCCACTCTTTTTCTAGATTTTTTTTCCCCATATAGGTCATTACAGAGTTTTGAGTTCCCTGTATTATACAACAGGTCCTTCTCGGCTATCTATTTTATACACAATAGTATGTCTCTGTCAATCCCAATCTCCCAGTCTACCCTTCTCCCCACCCCACCCCTGGTGACCATGTTTGCTTCCTACATCTTTGACTCTATTTTTGCTTCGTGACTAACTTCATTTGTACCAACAATAAAGTATTTTTTGGTTAGAATATGGTTAACGTATGGCTCCACTGGTTAAGAATCTGCCTGCAATGTGGGAGACCTGGGTTTGATCTCCAGGTTGGGAAGATCCCCTGGAGAAGGGAAAGGCTACCTACTCCAGTATTCTGGCCTGGAGAATTCCATGGACTGTATAGTCCACGGGGTCGCAAAGAGTCAGACACGACTGAGCGACTTTCACTTCTTTTCACTTTCATGCACATTGGTTTTTCAGACAGAATGCTGTTGCACAATTAATAGATTGCAGTATAGCATAAGCATAACTTTAAATGCCTTGGGAACCAAAAAAATCACAGGATTCACTTTATTATGATATTTGCTTTTTTCCAGTAGTCTGGAACTAAACCCACACTGTCTCTGGGGTATGTCTGTATAAAGAAGTTTATTATTAGAAACTGGCTCATACAATTACAGAGGCTGGCAAGTCCCAAATCTTGCAAGTGAGTCAGGAAGCTCGAGACCCAGGGCAGCTGATGATCTAGGTCTGGTCTGAGTCCAAAGTCCTAAGAACCAGGAACCTCAACAGTATAGTTCCAGCCCAAAGGCCCAAAGTCTTGAGACTCAGGAAAAGCCAATGCTTTCCATTCCAGTCCCCAGAGGCAGGAATAGCTGATGTCCCAGTTCAAATGCCATTGGGCAGGAAGAATTCTCTCTTGTAATCAGAGGAGGGTCAGCCTTTTTGTTCTAGTCAAGCCTTCAGCAGATTGGATAGGCCCACGCACCCTGAGAAGGGCCATCTGCTTACTGCAATCTACCGACTTCCATGTTAAGTTCATCCAAAAAAACACTCTCACAGAAACATTTAGATTAATTTTTTACCAAATACCTGTGGCCAAGTCAAGTCAACATATAACGCTAGCACATCTTTTTACAATTTATGTTTGGCTGTTCTGGTCTTTGCTGTTGCATGATGGCTTTCTCTAGCGCTGGTGAGTGGGGCCTACTCTTCCTTGTGGTTCCTGGGCTTCTTGTAGCAGTGACTTCTCTTGTTGCAGAGCACAGGTTCTAGGCACAAGGGCTTCAGCAGTTGCAGCACATTGGCTCAGTAGTTGCAACTCATGGCCTTAGTTGCCTCACAGCATGTGGGAACCTCCCAAACTAGGGATTGAACTGGTGTATTGCAAGGTGGATTCTTAAACATTGGGTGAGACCACCAGGGAAGCCCCCAGATTGGCTTTATGCCCATCAACATGCTCTTAAAGTGCTCATTTCACGTGATGGATCCTCAGGACAGAGATGACTCATTCGCCAACCATCATTTTCCAGGACAGCCATAGCAATGCTGCTACTGCTGCTAAGTTGCAATGGGTAAACACAAAACCATTAGCATGAACTGCTCTAGAGTGTGGCATCTTTGCCCTATGGCTGCTAATCAGGGTCCACTGTCCTCCATAAACAAGGAGGTAGGGGGCAAGAGCTGAAGGAGAGGGTGGGTGGCCCTCAACACCAGCACTGAATTCCAGAAACGTCTCATGCAGGCTTTGTTAAAAGCTGGCTTCTCTATCATATGTTTTTATGGGTTTGAAATTGGCCTGATACAAGCCAACAATAAGGAGAGCTGAGCTCACAGAGCAGAAAATCTATACTCTAGACACCTGCTTACTGCAGGAGAATCCAAGGTATTGACCTTCAATTCAAGGCCGAGATAAGAGGCACTAATCTCTCCAGCCTCCCACACACTTCCAGGCTGACACCAGCCTCAGCCACTTTGTGAGTTGCTAAAATGTTAGTCACTGTAACTCTTTTAGTCATGTCTGACTCTTTGTGATCCCAACGACTGTAGCCCACTAGGCTTCTCTGCCCACATAATTTCCCAAGCAGGAATACTAGAGTGGATTGCCATCCCCTTCTCCAAGGAATCTTCCCAACCCAGGGATCGAACTCAGGCCTCCTGCATTGCAGGTAGATTCTTTACTGTCTGAACCAAGCTTTACCCTTGGGAAGCCCAAAACGCCCTTTACTGACTCAAGCTGGATTGCATACCCAGGACCAAGTCGAGGTCTCCACTAAGGGGCCCAAATTCCTCCTCCTCCTTCCTTCTGCAGTAGTGCCTGAAATTTCTTTAACAGAGGCTTAGAAATATAAATGATCTTGGGAAAGGGAATTCATGAATTTACATTCATTGAACTCTCTAAAGATGGGGATTTTTCACACCAATCCCTCTTGGCTTTACACCTTCCCTTCCTCCCCCACAAAGGAGGGTCCCACTAAGCTCAGTTAGGATATGTTTATTTGTGTGGTCCCCTCCCAGCCAGAAACTGGCCCAAGCCCTCATCCACAAGGCGGATCCCGATCCTCTTGTTTCCCCTTGCTGGTCTGTCTCTCATTCCATCTCTCTCTCTCTGTGCTCCCTCCTTCCACAGAACCCGCACAGGAATGGGCCAAGAGAAAACTTGTAGCTGGAGAAGATTTTTAAGTTAGATTACCTTTCTAATGGGTAATTTTTCCAAATTATACTCCCACCAAATGGTAAACACAGTTAGAAACATTTCAGAAGATGAAGTTGCAACTAGGGAGAGAAACTCTAACAGATGATCAGACAAAGCTTTCTCCACTCAAGGTACACTAAACAGCCTGTCACTCTACAACTCAGCATTGGCAGATGCTGAGCTCCAGAATTCGGGCATTTTTTGCCACAGTTCAGCTCAGTCACTTAGTCGCGTCTGACTCTTTATGACCCCATGGACTGCAGCTTGCCAGGCTTCCCTGTGCATCATCAACTCCCAGAGCTTGCTCAAACTCATGTCCATTGAGTCAGTGATGCCATCCAACCATCTCATTCTGTGTCACAGAGGTATCCTGAATCAAAAGTCGTGATTCATGTGGATTCTACCTTAACACAGAGACAGAGAAATAGATGATAAACTTCTAAACTACGTGCAGAAGTACATTCTACAAAGTGAACTAGACCTAACAACTTATTTGCCAGAGATGTGTTAATACATCCTTTATTATCCAAACATTATGGACATGTTTCAATAATCGGTTACATAACAGATCGTCGGCCACAGACACTCGTTTGTGCAAAAATCCCCTGGTCAATAATGTGCTAATAGTAACAATAACAGTAGTAGTGGTAAGAATAGTCCTCTGATAGTTAACATTTTCTTTTAAATGTTACACAGCATTTTCTGTGTACTGGGCACTACCCCAAACCCTTGATGATGTTCTTCATTCATTCCGTACAACAACCCCCTGATATGAGAACTACTTTGATCTCCAGTCCCAGATGAGGAAGCTGGAACCAGAGGGGATGAGTTTCTTAGCAATAAGTAGCTGAGGGTAGCACACACCCTTCAGAGTCTGGACTCTTGGACACAGAGGAAGTAGGTGGGTTCCGTGCACCAAGGGGAGTGAGAGACCAGGAAACACATGGTCAACCCCAGTCAGTGCCTTGTGGACCGGCATCACCTGTGTTCCTTGTAAGCATCGAATTCGTATTAGACTTCACTGCCCTTGCTGATGGAACTAGGCTGCGGTACCCCAAACAGACCCCAAGACAGGAATCTAAGGGTGAGTAGCTTATATGGGCAGAGATTCCAGAAAGGACAGTGGGGGGATGGGGAAGTAAGACAGGGAAGCCAGTCCCAGCTGAATGAGTCATCACAGTGGGCAACTGGGACCCACTTGCACTGGCGACATCTGAGTGGCTGTGTGGAACATGCTCCAGACTTGTCCCATCGAGGGCCAAGGAGGCTGAACTCTATCCACCAATTCCCAACTGTCCATGGTGGAAGGCGCCTCTGGTAGCATCCTTTTCTGGGCAGTTTGGCTCGTGTTTCACCTGGGTTGTGCAGGCTCTCAACCTGACCCAGGCCCAGACAGAGTGCAGAGGGCCAAGGAATGGGGACGTGGGTGACCCTGACAGTGTTTGCTTCATACATATGTCTCCAGTCAAGGATAATCTTGGCTGAAGCTTGACGATCGCTTCTTCTTATGGGAGCACCATGCTACTAAAATTGTTCTGGCCCAGAGGGCCTTGGAATTATGACCACTGAGGATAGAACATTCTTCTCCTAGACCCTTTCAGGTTTTCACCGTGAGAGGGAGGATATTAGACCTCCTTTCTCCCTGTGTGAGACATTATTTGGCACAAAGAATGGGCTAGAGAATTTCCAAGACATCGACTTCTGCCTGCTTCTTGGCCAGAAGGGCTGGGGCTTTGAATAAAACAAACCAGGGAGACTCTTGTATGCCTCTTGCCTAAGAGAAAATGGATTTTAAAATCGGTAGTGAAAGAATAAAAGTGATAACAGTATAGTCAAGAACAGTGAAGCCTTAGAAGTCAGACATGAGACACCGTGAATATTTATGCTACATTGATTTGGTCCACTTTTGAGCATCGAAAAGGCAAAGATGACTGACCTTGTTAATGTAGCATATTCTACCTGACCATGTGTGTGAAGGAGTGTTTGTGCATATGTGTGTATGTGTGTAGTGCCTATAATCTAGAAAGATTCGAAAGCTTACAAAGAACGAAGGGACAGGCTTGAAACGTGCCACAGACAGCTTGAAAGTGTGACATTTGTTACCAAACTTGTTGAAAGCCAAATTGACTTTGGAGCCAAATTTGAGTTCTGATTTTTGGCCTTTTTATCTGAAATTAAAACTTTTCAACAAGGAAAGCTTTAATGGAATTTCCATAGAGAAAACATACACGAAACCATATATAATTCTTGATTTTCTTTTAAAATCTAAATTGGGTGCTATATTGCAAAGATGTGTTCTATAAAGTAATTTGATTGCCAAGTCACCCAGGAAGATGGAGGAAGATGATCTTCTAAAGGTTTGGGGTCTTTTATTTCCTCCTGGAGCACTTAGTCTAGATATGGTTGACTTCCGCTTTCTATGACTATGATTTGAAATATGACTTTTCTGAACTTTGTAACCTTATTTGAAGGAAAGCATTTGAAGAGCAAGGGATAAAATTCAATTAAATGAGATGACAGAAAATAATCTACTAAGTGAACAGATCAGGCAACTGGAAGCTTTCATACCTTTCAAAAAGGAAGTAACTTATTTCTTGCCTTGTTATCTAATGACACAGGAGTTTATTTCTCTTGAAGCTGTTACAAACCTACCTAATGAAGCCTAAACGCTGTTGCCAAGCAATTAGAGTTTTTATTGTGTCGCCGATTTCCTTCATTTCCACAGTTGCTGATAATCATTAGCCAATACTGTCTCATCTAAGAACGCACGCACGCACACACACCAACAGACATGCTCCAGTTGGCTGCGAAACATAACAGCTCCACTGAAGGCTCAGGGCACTTCTGTGAGTGTACTGCTGCAGACAGACACCAAACTTGGACGGTTCTGCATAGATCATTTGACAGGTCACTTGTGCTAATTCAGCCTCATTTGCTATTCTCTGGGTACTGGTGGTGCTAGTAGTGAAGAACACGCCCTCCAATGCATGTAAGAGACCTGGGTTCAATCCCTGGGATGGGTTGATCCCCTGGAGAAAGGCGTGGCAACCCACTCCAATATTCTTGCCTGGCGAATCCCAAGGACAGAGGAGCCTGGCGGGTAACAGTCCACAGGGTCGCAGAGGGTTGGACACTACTAAAGTGACTTAGCATGCACACACAAGCACTGTTTATTTCATAGATGCTGAAATTCACTCCTGCACACACATGCACACAGCAAGCAGTGCTCTCCAAATGGCCTCTTCACTACTGCCTGTCCTACATGCTCTTCTAGAGCACTGCCACTCCCTCAGCAGGAAGTGGGAGCTAATCCTTTAGCCCTTCCGTTTTTTAAAAAAGATTTTTTTTTTGACGTGGATCATTTTTTAAAGTCTTTATTGAATTTGTTACAATAGTGCTGCTGTATTATGTTTTGGCTTTTTGGCTGCAAGATATGTAGGCTCTTAGCTCCCCAATCAGGGATTGAACCTGCACCCACCTTGCACTGGAAGATGATGTCTTAACCACCGGACCATTGGGGAAGTCCCTCCACTGGCCCTTATCATGAGCTGGCTTGTAACATACCTTTACCCTCAGAGGCTGCCATGCTGTGGGGAAGCCCCAACAAGCCCATGCAGACAGACCACCAGGGAAGAAAAGGAGATTTGATCCATCTCCAGCTGCTTCAGACATCCATCTGCTCTGCCGGCTCCAGCCACCCATTGCTGGCAACGGCATGAAAAATGTGTCCAGCAAAGCCTTCCTGAACTCTTGACCACAGAAACCACGAATGGTAACAAAACAGTACTTGGAGATTAAGCTAGTCATTTCGGCATATTACCCAGCAGCATGTAACCAGAGCTGGGCATCCTGAGAATGTGAGTGTAGTTAGAACATTGCTGCATATACACTCCTCTCCTGAACAGACAGAGCAGACGGTACTGGCACTCTGTCCACACCAGTAGTCGACTTCTTACTAAAAGCCACAGTCACTCTCTGCCTGGGGACTTTCCTGGCTGCATTGGCCAGTAAGGAGCAGATCAGTAGTGCTAGGAAAGAATTCTCTCTCTACTGTTGGTCACTCAATCGTGTCCGACTCTGTGACCCTATGATCTGTAGCCCACTCTGTCCATGGAATTCTCCAGGCAAGAATATTGAAGTGGGTTGTCATCCCTTCTCCAGGGGATCTTCCCAACCCAAGGATCAAACCCGGGTCTGCTGCATCGCAGGTGAATTCTCTACTATCTGAGCCACCAGGGAAGCCCAATTACCTCCAAGGAAGCCCTAAAGGATGGAAAATGGAAGTTATCTGGGAAAATGGCCCAATGCTTTGCCCTTCAGATGGAAACACTCCAAAGCACATACTACCCCAGCCTCCCAGGTGCTCACAGTGGCTGTGGACTTAATATCACTCTTCCGGCTACCTTTCCCCACCTGCCTCACTCCCCTGCTCCCCACCTACTGGTGCTTCAAGGGGTCACACCAAACACTTGCCCACAAATCCTCACCTCACAATCTGCTTCTGTGGGAACCCAGTCAAAGACAATGGGGAGTCAGGCTGAAGGGCTGCAGGAAGTGGTGTCAACTGAGACCCCAGCTCTTCAGCTGCTGCCTCAGATCCAGTGAAGCCCTGAGGTGCCTGTGCTCCTTCTAAGAGTAGATCAGGAAGGGAAATAGATCATCCACATTCACGCTTCATATCAGGCAGCCAATATATGTGCATGTGAACATCCATGCAAATTTACAAATAAGACATGTGTCCTGAATGCGTAGTTTCATCAAAAACAGACTTTACCCTTTCTGATCCAAATTTGGAAATATTTAAGTCGTTAAAAGGTATTGCATATTAACTGTATGCCCAGTGCTCTGACAACCAATGCAATACTGGCAAGAGAAAAATCACCCCCAAAGCCACAGTACTTGGAATATGGCCAGAGATGTGACAAGGACCCACAGCAAAAACACAGGCATCGTGCATGGAGGGGAAGGAACCTCCACACCAGGCAATGACATCAGCCAGTGATATCACTCACCCATCTATTCCCCAGGAGTCCCTAGAGGCTGGTGGAAAGAGGAATTGGGCACAGCTAAGCTCATGGGAGCCCAAGTGGTTTACTCAGTAGCTGACTGAAGACCACACCTCCACAGTAATTGCCATTCAAGTGCCTCCTCCACGTCAGACAGCCCTCAAGGACTTTGTATCTGCAAGGTGCTAGCACTTGATGAACAGGGCACTGCTCCTGCAGCAACTGCATGATGCAAAGCTGCATAATTCAACGCTAAGCCCAAGACAGAGGTGTTTCTGATTACCAGTTACATGGCAACAGTCTAAACCAGCGTACAATCCGCCAAACCCATCAGCTTTGAAATGACACCATTCTGATTAATTTTTATTTCAAAGAGACTTGCCTTATTTCAAACTAGAGGCAAATATTCTAACTAAGTTAAACTCATAAAAATGTGTTCTCAGTACTTGTCATCCTCTTCATTTTATGCTAAAAATTAATTTATACTAATAGAAATACAGGAAACAAATTTATGGTTACCAGAGAAGAAGGATGAAAAGGATAAATTGGGAGATTGGGACTGACATATGCATACAACTATATATAAAATAGGTAACTAATAAATAGCCTGCTGTATAGCACAATACTCTGTAATGACCTACATGGGAAAAGAATCTTTTTTCAAAAAAGAGTGGATATATGTATAACTGATTCACTTTGCTGTACACCTGAAACTAACACCACTTTGTTAATCAACTGTATGCCACTAAAAATTTTTAAATAGTAATATAATACTTCTATAATACTTAAAAAGCTTCCTGTTTATTGTGTTTACCATAGTTGTGTTTAGCAGAGATGTTAACTCACTTAATGTACTGCAAAGTAAATGTTACTATCATTCCAGTTTATAGATGGAAAATACAGAAAGCAGATTGATTATATTCTTTGCAGCCAAAGATGGAGAAGCTCTATACAGTCAGCAAAAACAAGATCAGGAGCTGACTGTGGCTCAGATCATGAACTCCTTATTGGAAAATTCAGACTTAAATTGAAGAAAGTAGGGGAAACCACTAGACCATTCAGATATGACTTAAATCAAATCCTTTACGATTATACAGTGAAAGTGAGAAATAGATTCAAGGGATTAGATCTGATAGAGTGCCTGAAGAACTATGGATGGAGGTTCATGACATTGTACAGGAGGCAGTGATCAAGACCACCCCCAAGAAAAAGAAATGCAAAAAGGCCAAATGGTTGTCTGAGGAGGCCTTACAAATAGCTGAGAAAAGAAGAGAAGTGAAAGGCAAAGGAGAAAAGGAAAGATATACCCATTTGAATGCAGAGTTCCAAAGAATAGAAAGCCTTCCTCAGTGATCAATGCAAAGAAATAGAGGAAAACAGTGGAATGGGAAAGACTAGAAATCTCTTCAAGAAACTTAGAGATACCAAGGAAACTTTTCATGCAAAGATGGGCACAATAAAGGACAGAAATGGTATGAACCTAACAGAAGCAGAAGATATTAAGAAGAGGTGGCAAGAATACACAGAAGAACTATACAAAAATGATCTTCATGACCCAGATAACCATGATGGTGTGATCATTCACCTAGAGCCAGACATCCTGGAATGAGAAGTCAAATGGGCTTAGGAAGCATCACTATGAACAAAGCTGGTGAGGTGATAAAATTCCAGTGGAGCTATTTCAAATCTTGAACGATGATGCTGTGAAAGTGCTGCACTCAATATGCCAGCAAAATTGGAAAACTCAGCAGTGGCCACAGGACTGGAAAAGGTCAGTTTTCATCCCAATCCCAAAGAAAGGCAATGCCAAAGAATGCTCAAACTACTGCACAATTGTACTCATCTCACATGCTATCAAAGTAAAGCTCAAAGTTCTCCAAGCCAGGCTTCAACAATATGTGAACCATGAACTTCCATGAGTTCAAGCTGGACTTAGAAAAGGCAGAGGAACCAGAGATCAAATTGCCAATTTCCACTGGATCATCAAAAAAGCAAGAGAGTTCCAAAAAAAATCTACTTCTGTTTTATTGACTACACCAAAGCCTTTGACTGTGTGATCACAACAAACTGTGGAAAATCCTTCAAGAGATGGGAATACCAGACCACCTGACCTACCTCTTGAGAAATCTGTATGTAGGTCAGGAAGCAACAGTTAGAACTGGGCATGGAACAACAGACTGGTTCCAAATCGAGAAAGGAGTACATCAAGGCTGTATACTGTCACCCTGCTTATTTAACTTGTAGGCAGAGTACATCATGTGAAATGCCAGGCTGGAAGAAGCACAAGCTGAAATCAAGATTGCCGAGAGAAATATCAATAATCTCAGATACGCAGATGACACCACCCTTATGGCAGAAAGTTAAGAAGAACTAAAGAGCCTCTTAATGAAAGTAAAAGAGGTAAGTGAAAAAGTTGATTTAATATTCAATATTCAGAAAACTAAGATCATGGCATCTGGTCCCATCACTTCATGGCAAATAGATAGGGAAACAATGGAAACAGTGAGTAACCTTTATTTTGTGGGGCTCCAAAATCACTGCAGATGTCGACTGCAGACATGAAATTAAAAGGCTCTTGCTCCTTGGAAGAAAAACTATGACCAACCTAGACAGCATATTAAAAAGCAGAGACATTACTTTGCCACTGAAGGTCTGTCTAGTCCAAGCTATGGTTTATCCAGTAGTCATATATGGATGTGAGAGTTGGACCATAAAGAAAGCTGAGCACTGAATAATTCTTGAGAATCTCTTGGACTGCACAGAGATCCAACCAGTCCATCCTAAAGATCAGTCCTGAATATTCATTGAAAGGACTGATGTTGAAGCTGAAACTCCAATACTTTGGCCACCCGATGTGAAGAACTGACTCCTTGGAAAAGACCCTGATGCTGGGAAAGATTGAAGGCTTGAAGAGAAGGGAATGACAGAGGATAAGATTGTTGGATGGCATCACCGACTCAATGGACATGGATTTGAGCAAGCTCCAGGAGTTGAAGAAGGACAGGGAAGCCTGGCATGCTGCAGTCCGTGGGGTCACAAACAGTCAGACACAACTGAGTGACTGAACTGAATTGATAGATGAAAAAACATGAGGCAAAAAGAGATCAAGAAGCTTGCACACAGTTATACAACTGACAGGCGGCGATTGTACAACTGTGTACAGCCAAGCAGTCTAGCCCTAGAACTTACTACATTCTCAACCGCCAGGCTCTGCTTCCTCATTTCATTTGGAAAAGACCTTGTGATGGAGACACTGCTTTCCTATTTTACTGACAAGAAAGCCAAGTTTCAGGCAAGTTAGCCAGAAATCCAACCCACTTCTTGCCTCAAGTTCTGCTGCATCTTAGCTGCTATCTTCCAGTGTATCCGCACTGAGACAGACCTGGTCCAGCCCTCACCAAGGCTGCCAAACACTTTTAATTCAACCCAGACATGGAGAAATGAAAAAATCCATCTTTACTTTGAAATGTGATGAGACACAGAAAAGCTAATTGAGTTCGCATGAGCATGAGAAGTCACTTCAGTCATGTCCAACTCTTTGGTACCCTATGGACTGTGGCCTGCCAGGCTCCTCTTTCCACGGGATTCTCCAGGCAAGAATACTGGAGTGGGCTGCCATGCCTTCCTCCAGGGGATCTTCCCAACCCGGGGATTGAGCCCACGTCTCTTACCTGTCCTGCATTTGCAGGCGTGTTCTTTACCACTAGGGCCGTCTGGGAAGCAGCTGGGTGACCTTATGCCAGTAAGAGCAAGTATACATTAAGTCCCTGCACAGATCAGACAGTGTTCTGGGCACCTTCCACCTGTCTGCTCCTTGAAGTCTCCTAACACGGAATGAGGTGGGCACACTGCCCGTCCTCCCATCGGACGGTTGTCTCAGAGAGGCCGACAGGTGGGATGGAGGTGAGGCTGCTCCTTGGTAGGAGATGGGGACAGGCTCTCCGAGATTCCCTCAGAGCTGCTGATATGCTGGGACGCGTGGTGTAGGAAAACCAAGGCCAGGTAGGCAGGTAGTCAGAGGAGAACAGCAGCGACCCAAGGATGCCTAGAGGTGAAAAAGCAGGGCGAAGGCTTCCTTCACTGTTTTGTAGATGATCTGGGGCACAGGGTCAGAATCACCTGTGGGCATCCTTCCCAAGGACCAGCAGGCTAACTCCTGGGCGCCAGGCGGAGCGGCCTCTAGAGGGCGGGGGTGAGCAGATCCCGGGGACTAGGAAGTTTCCTGCCCCGGGAGCCAGGGGTGGCATGTGATCACAGCCGCCAAGGCGACTGGGGTGGGACAAATGGCACAGTCAGGGTTTGCCTCGTGGGATCTTCACTCCCTTCTGCCTCCAGTGAGCACCCGTACCAGGATGGTCACAAGGGCTCCACCTGCAAGGGACTGGGGTTACACCTGCTTAGCTCGGCAGTGTGGTAACAGCTGGGGTTAAAAGGTGGGCCATGGTAGACTTCCCTGGTGGCTCAGCTGCAAAAGAATCCGCCTTCAATGCAGGAGACCTAGGTTTGATCCCTGGGTCAGGAAGATCCCCTGGAGAAGGAAATGGCTACCCACTCCAGTATTCTTGCCTGGAAAATTCCACGGACAAAGGAGCCTGGCAGGCTATGGCCCATGGGGTCACAGAGTCAGGCACGACCTAGTGACTGTCACTCATTCACTCATTCGTGGGCTTTGAGGAGGTCACGATCCACATAAAGAAGTGTGAGAAAGGAGATTTACCAAATTGTTCTTGGCAGTCCTCTCTGGGGAGGAAAAGATTTTATTTTTCTTCCGGTATTGTTTAGCCTTTTTTTTTTTTTTTGTAACAATTATGTGATTTTTTTGCAACAATTATGTGATTTTTTGCAAAGAAAAAGAAACAAGAAAGCTATATAAAAAGTAGAAATCATCACACTTGACTCCTTCATTTCACAAATGAGCAAATGAGGCTTAGGTCAGTGCTCGTGGACGAGGGGCTCAGAAACACGTGTTCAGTGTGAGCACAGGACTTGGTACCACCCAGCCCTGGGGATGTATTGGATTTAATCTACAGGCTGGGCTCAGAGAAGATGAGAGACACACCAGGAGAGGGAGCCCCCATGAGGGGCAAGAAAGAGGAGCCTGTTGTCTGGATCCATTGACTTAACTTCTATATTTGAAAGAACAAGGGTTTCCACGGTTTTGAAATGAACAACTGCCAATCTGAACACATGTTTTCTAAACATATCCAATCACTTCTCTTGAATCAACGCTTGGGAGTGAAATTGCTGATATCCACGTGTTTAGTTTCAATAGAAAAACTGCCCAATAGTTTACAGGAGTTATTAATTTTTAATAACCTGTGAACATGAGTTGACACCAGTCAATTTAATGAAAATCAAGTGAGCAGCTGTATAGTACTGTAGCTGTTTTTATGTCAGGATGGTAGGAGGCAATCTTAGTTCGTGTTTCCCTTGGAGGTAGTGCCTTCTGGGAGGCAGGGTCCTCCAGGAACAGGGCCTCCAGTTGTGTTGGGCCCTCTCCCTGGTTTGCACAGAACATCTTCCTCAAGAAGACAGAGAGCAGAAGGACTTCCCTGGTAGTCCAGTAGTTAAGACTCCAGACTTCCAATGCAGGAGTGTGGGTTCGGTCCCTGGTCAGGAAACTACATATGATCCTGCATGCTGGGGAGTGTGGCCAAAAATAAATAAAACAAAGCACTGTTTTATCAGCAATCAGAAATAGAAATTTTTTAAATTACAAATAAAGAAGTCAAAATTTTAAATTAAGAACGAAACAAAAAGACAGGAACCAGAGGAAAGGCCACAGTTGGCAACCCAAATGGTGATTTTCTGTTGGCCAGGGTGGCTAGACTTAGAGCATCTTTGGGCAAATAAGAAAAGTCACCGCATGGGGAGATAACTGGGATCCCTTCTGGGCACACCCATTAGCAAAAGGCCCCCCTTCTCTGCTGCTTCAGCCCCCTGCCAATGCTCAGGGTTGGGAAACAGACCAGGCAGGCCCAGAACTCAGCTTCCACCGGCTCCTCTCCTGAGCAGGAGCCCTATGCCCCACAGCACTCAGGGACCCCACTGGACTCTGTTCTGCTCAGACCAGGGTGTGTGTCAATGAGGGGCAAGAATCACCTTAAAATGGGACCAGACCTGGTAAACAGCCCCCAGCAGCTGGGCAGCTGTAGCAGACAAGGTTGCCTCTCCTACCCACTGCTTCTCAGGCCTGCCCTTGACCTGTAGCCAGTGGTCCAGGCCACCTGCCTTAGTTTGCAGTCCGCCCCCCAGAGCCTGAAATAAGGACTTGGGTTCTGAATGTTTGTTTGGGAACTGATCAGCCCTGTAAGGAAGTGATGATAATCAGGCTCCAGGGAAAGTATCACCCAGGCCTCCATCGCCCCATCGCCTTCAGTGGGGCCAAGACACTGGAAGGTTTTTTCCCTAGTTCCTACCACTCACTGGTCGAAGGTTGCTCCTGGTGTGTTAACTCACTGGCACTGGTGATCTGCCCATGGAAGGAAGTTTAGTGCATGCAGAAGCAGCCTGCAGGCCACCTCTAGGGTAGGCTGAGCAAGCATGGCCAAGATACCAATAGCATCTGAATTCTCACATGTGACTTCCTTGGTGGTCCAGTGGTTAAGACTTCACCTTCCAATGCAGGGGGTGAGAGTTCAATCCCTGGTTGGGGAGCTAAGATCCCACAAAACCCAAGGCCAAAAAAGCCAAAACATAAACAACAGAAGCAATATTGTCACAACTTCAATAAAAATTTCAAAAATGGTCCTTATCAAAAAAACTTCCTGAGTGTCAACGAGCTGAGCAACTCAATTTGGCTCAGAAAATCACGCAGAGATGCTGAGATCAACAGTCTCTCATCTGAGAGGTAGGCAAACTAGGAATAAGCTAATGACCCCTGTTTTTTTGCATGAGGAAAGGAAAGTAAGCCAAGTACCCACATAGAAAAGGTGGAGGATGTTTTGCAGACCCTCTCAGAAACACACTTGAAAGCCCATTTAAAATTCTAAATAAATACCCTTAGAAACGTACTCAAGTTTCTCAGTAGTTAACTATTTTCTCATGTTTGTGGACTGAATACATATCCTAAAGCTAAGATTTAATCTATCCAGGATGCCAAGCTGGTATTTCAGCTGGCATTCTGATCACCTATTAGGAAACTGCTACTGAACCTGCCTGCCAAGCAGGAGACTCAGGTTCAATCCCTGGATCAAGAAGATCCCCTGGAGAAGGGAATAGCAAGCCAATCCAGTATTCTTGCCTGGGAAATCCCATGGATAGAGGAGCCGGGTAGGCTACAGTCCATGTGGCTACAAAAGAGTCGGACAACTTAGCAACTGAGCACGCATATGCAGTGTACTAGCAGTTCATCTACCTTCTTATTTTCTATTTCCTGTTTGGTCCCTTTTCCTTTTTTCCCTTCTTTTCAATAGACTAGATTAACTCCTACTTAAAATGAAGTCCCTTCATTCTTTTTTATGGTTGCATATTATTCCATTATATAAATATTCTGTAATTTATTCAATTCATCCATTATCGATAGACATTCGAGTCTTTTCCAACTGTATTCCAATCATATTTTATTTTATATAATGAGAAACCTTGTTCATACTTCACAATTCAAATTTGTCTTGTAGGTTTACCTTTCTGGGTGATGTTGGCTTCAAGAACTGATAGACTCTTTCATAAATTCTGTCTTAGCCTCTGTTCTCCAAGTGTGGTCCCTGAGATGAGCATTCCTGTGAACATGGCTTTCTAAGCCCTGAGCCCAGGAAAAACCAGTGTGAGAGCCAGACAGGAAAGGCCAGGCCAGATGCAGCATCTAGCAAATCACCTGGGAAAGGACCTTGCTGTGGTCCAACAGGGGAGCTGTTGGGGACAGTACAGAACCTCCTGTACATGTCCTGATGAGGGCAAGATGCTGCTCCCATCTAACATTGCATGGGCCACCCAAGGAGACATAAATCCATAATGTCTTTTCCCAAGGAGTCAGAAGTCCCAGCCACCTCTGCTGACCATCAGAGTAGAGGAACCCTGAGGGAGCTTTCTAAACTCTTTGATTTTCAGCCTGAAGACAAATGATGGGCTTTAAGGTAAGCAGGGCTTGCATGCATGTTGTCTCTTTAGTCATGTTCAACTCTTTGCAGCCCCATGGACTGTAGCCTGCCAGGCGTCTCTGTCCATGGGATTCTCCAGGCAAGAATATTGGAGGGGGTTGCTTTTCCCTCCTCCAGGGGATCTTCCCAACCCAGGGATTGAACCTGCATCTCTTATGTCTCCTGCATTGGCAGGCAGGTTCTTTACCATGAGTACCACCTGGGAAGCTCTCAGGTAAGGAGAGTCTATGCCAACTCTTGCCTGCACCATATATAAGTCATGTGGCTTTAGGCAAGACATCACTTAATCTTTCTTCTCTCTTTCTCTCTCTTTTTTTTTTTTTTTGTTCATATGGAAACTTACCTCCCTGACCAGGGATTGAACCCGTGCCCTCTGCAATGTAAGTGTGGATTCTTAACCCCTGGACTGCTAGGGAAGTACCCAGTTAATCTTCTTAAGTCACATTTTTCCTCACCTGTAACTGGGGATGATAATAGTAATAGTTCTTACAGCAGAAATCTTAGCACAGTGGCTGGCACAGAGGAAGTGGCACTCCAAGTTTCTGTCCTTATATATGGCTCAGCAGAACTTTTCCAAAACAAAATCTGAAAGACTTTGAGCTGTTTAAGCAACCACCAGAAAGCACCTTACAAAACAAAGATGCCAGGGTATTTATTATTTTTATAAAACACCTAAATGGGATAAAAGTCTCATAAATCATGAGTTGCTGTTTTCCTCGGCCTCTACAGTAGCCATATTCTTTTATGAAACACTGAACCGTATTAAACTGCTCGGGTCTCTGAAATTTGTAAATCTGTACAAATTTCACTTTGGAAACAGCCCTTTATGCATACTGTCACTTAAATCACAAATTATGGTTGGTAAAACAGATTTTAATTCACATAAATTCACTGGTAAAATCCTCAAACCAAGAGGATTTGCACACCTACAGTGAGGCCACTGGAAGTTATTCCAGTTGGTTATATCCTCTTAGGGTGATGAAGTATTGGGACTGAGTGGCAGGTGAGTGTTAGTTGCTCAGTCGTGTCTGAATCTTTGTGACCCCAAGGACTGTAGCCCATCAGGCTCCTCTGTCCATGGAATTCTCCAGGCAAGAATACTGGAGTGGGTTGCCATTCCCTTCTCCACGATGGAAGGTAAAAGAGAAGAATAGTTCAGTTCAGTTCAGTCGCTCAGTCATGTCTGACTCTGCAACCCCATGGACTGCAGCACACCAGGCTCCTCTGTCCATCATCAATTCCTGGAATTTACTCAAACTCATATCCATTGAGTCGGTGATGCCATCCAACCATCTCATCCTCTGTCATCCCCTTCTCCTCCCACCTTCAATCTTTCCCAGCATCAGGGTCTTTTCAAATGAGTCAGTTCTTCACATCAAGTGGCCAAAGTACTGGAGTTTCAGCTTCAGCATCAGTCCTTCCAATGAATATTCAGGATTGATTTCCTCTAGGATGGACCAGTTTGATCTCCTTGCAGTCCAAGGGACTCTCGAGTGTCTTCTCCAATACCACAGATCAAAAGCATCAATTCCTTGGTGCTCAGCTTTCTTTATAGTCCAGCTCTGACATCCAGACATGACTACTCAAAAAACCATAGATGGACCTTTGTTGGTAAAGTAATGTCTCTGCTTTTTAATATGCTGTCTAGTTTGGCCATAACTTTTCTTGCAAAGAGTAAGAGTCCTTTAATTTAGTTTAGTTGGGTTTCTTCAAAAGCAGACCCTGGGGATTTCCCTGTGGTCCAGTGATTAGGAATCCACCTTGCAATACAGGGGACACAGGTTCAATCCCTAGTCAGGGAACTAAGATCCCACATGCCACAGAGCAACTAAACCCATGTGCCACAATTAGAGAGTCTCCAAGGTGCAACCAAAGACCCTGAGTAACGCAACAAGGATCCCACAGGCCAGACCCAAGGCAGTCAAATAAATAAATATTCAAACAAGCAAACAAAGCAGAGCCTGGGCAAGGACTTGAGTGCATGTAGTTTATTTGGGAGGGGATCTACTCAAGGATCTCCAGAGAAATGTATCAATAGGAAAGTACATATAATGAGGAACTGGTTCCCACCATTGTGGAGTCTGAGAATTCCCATGATCCTGTCTCCATCCTGGAGACCAGGAAGGCCAGTGGTGTGATTCAGGAGACGTAGGCAAGAGAGGATGAGACAGTGTCCAAGCTCAACAGTGAGGCAGGGGAAAAAAAGGGGGCATGTTTCTTCTGTATTTCGTTCTCTTCAGGCCCTCTCTGGATTGGACGACGCCCACCCACTCTGGGAAAGGCAGCCTACTGAGTCTATCTGTTCCAATGCTAGTCCTCTCTGGAACCACCCTCACAAATCACCCAGAAGTAAGGTTTAATCTGGGTACCACATGGCCAGACAAGCTGACATGTAAAATTAACCATCATGGAGGTGACCACAGGAAACACAAGGAAGGGAGTCAGGAAGTGAGAGAGAGGAGAACAGTATTAATGAGCAGGCTGAGGAAGACCCTCTAAGAAACCCTGGAGAACACATCCTCAGAGAGGGAAGCTGGGGTATTGATTCACCAGCTCCCAGCCTCCTTTTGTTGGGACTTACCCCAGGGTTGCTGAATCCTTGACACTCACAATTTGTCATACAAGTGGGTTGACCAAGCTCATGGGGTGCTGAAGAAGGCCTCTGAGAAGAAAAGCAGGGAGATAAAGATGCCTGAGGTGGGAAGTTCACAGTATACACAGGACCTGTCCAGTGCGGCTGCAGGTGAACAGATTGAGGGAACATGGGGTCGGATACCCAGAGCTCCTGCTACAATGCCTTGAAAACCTATCAAGACTTCAGGACCCAGAGAAATGTAATATCTCATGAACTCAACTTTTACTCATTAAAGGAAGCAAAATATCACTCTAACGTTGTCACTTCTAAAATTTCACTCCATGAAACAATGCTTCAGAAGTATGCTCTAAGAAGGCCATTATGAATAGTCATTTTTCCTCTTGCAGAGAACAATTTCTTAATCCTGTTCCCCTTAGCCACATGACAAAAAAAACCATTGTAACTTCAGCAGATAATACACCCCAAGTCAATATCAGATGTGTCATAAATTAATGTCAGTACCAGTACAACATTTCGGCCACCAGATCTGTTACAGAAAAATCTAAATGTGTTAACATCATCCAATAACTCTGCCCTCAAGTTTTCCAGGCCATTTAATTATTAAATTCCTCTTTGGAAAGGGATCTCTATTGTAAGCAATTCAGACTTTGGTGGATGGCAGGGTTTTTTCTGAGGTCACCAGAGCTTTTAATAGCTGCCTAAAGTGCATCCCGTGTTGATTAAGATACCCCAGATTAACTAGATTTAGCCCAGGCAATCACACTCCATTCAGTAGGGCTCATCTCTGGTGAGTCGTGGACATTAATGACAGTTGCAAGAGCTCAAATATTATATAATCACTAATTACATTCTGTGCAATTAGTGGCAGCTCATCAGTGTGAATCACTAATGGCTGATCACCCTGTTCTCTGTGAGAAGGGAGAGATGGACTGCCCCCTTTCCTGATTGTATTAGCATAGACACAGACGCTGTTAATGAACATGGGTGACGGTGAAGAGGCACTACGTCTGTGCTGTGATGGACAAAGGCAAGAGGAGGCTTGATGGCCATGGACACTTCATGCTGACCCTCAAAGCTGCATGTTTGTGGTTTGTCACTGTGACTCATTCACTCCCCACCTTCCAAATGGAAAAGACACACAACATTCTGGCCAAACAGCTGCTAAAATAATTGCAAATAAAGCCAGCTAAAGAAACATGCGCACGTGCACGCACACACACACACACACACACACACACACTTGTGTGTTTATTTTTCTTTTTATTTTTAAAGATTCTTTTTTACATGGACCACTTTCAAAAGCCTTTTATTGAATTTGTCACAACACTGCTTCTGTTTTATGGTCTGGTTTTGTGGCCAACCACAAGGCATGTGAGATCTTAGTTCCCCTACCATGGATCAAACCTGTACCCCTTGCCTTGAAAGGCAAAGTCTTAAGTCTAAACCAATGGACCTCCAAGCTCTGGATCCAAGCTCTGAGGATCATTCAGGCATGAAGCCTGTGACACAGTGGGAAGAGCACCTCTGAAAGGGTGATGTACTTCTCTGACTTTTTTTAACCCTGTCTATGTCAGGCCTTATTCGTTGCTCGGGCCCCCATAACAAAATAGCACAGCCCGGGTTGCTTCAACAGTAGAATTTCCTTCTCTCATATTTCTGGCATCTGGAAGTCCAAGATCAGTCTGTCTGTAGGGATGGTTTTTCTGAAGCCCATCTCTCTTGTTAACAGAAAGCACCTTCTTCACCGAGTCCTCACACGGCCTTTCCTCTGTGTGCATGCTGGTCTCAGGTCTCTCCTTGTGCCCATATTTATTCACTTATAAGGACATGGGTCATGTTGGATTAGGGTCCACTTTAGTGACCTCACTGTAACATCATTACCTCTTTAAAGGCCCTGCCTCCATGTACAATCCCATTCTGAGGTGCTGTGGAGTAAGGGTTTCAACACAGGAATGCAGGGGCACACAATTCAGCCAAAGAAACCAGTATGTGTATAAACTAAGTCTATTCTAACCCAAGAAATTATTGCTGGAAGATGGGCACCAGGCTTGGATTGCCTGAACCCTACATTGGAAGGCAAGTCTTAACAACTGGACCTCCAGAGATCCAAACTCTGAGGGTCTGTGGGACATTGATGCATGAAGCCTGTGACAAAGTAGGAAGGGCATCTCTGAAATGGTGATACACTTCTCTGATTTTTTAACCCTCTCCGTGTTGGCCTTGGGTGAGAGGTTAACCCTTAATGAGAGCTGTCCTGTCCAGAACAGCTGCCCATGGTCATGTGATTGCTGAGCACTTGAAATAGGGCTAATGTCACTGAGGAACTGAATTCTTCATTTCATTTCATTTTAAATCATTTGTCTTCAAACTGAAGTGTAAAATGTGTTTTCCTGTGAAATGCAATTTTGTAGTTTTGATAGACATCCATTTTACTTTAACTGTTTTTGGGGAACACAGGAAAATAGGATTTATTGGTAGTCATGAGTAAGGAGGCTGGCGTCAAGGCTCTCGTGAGCGAAAGACCCATCATCCGTCCAGGGGAACATGATTAGGGATGTATTTAGCCCCACAGCCATCCAGGGTAAGCTGCTTTTCTGCCACCATGTCTTCAAATTCATCTACTTTAAACTTAGTAAATACCCACTCCTTGGAGATATGGGTTTTCTGGAGGCTAGGCCCCCCTGTTGAGGGCCTCAATCACATGCTCTTTGTTCTCCAGCTTGGACATTATGACTTGGCCAATGTGGACCCTGGCCACTGTGCCCTGGGGCTTTCCAAAAGCACCACACATATCTGTCTGGAGCTAGACTGGGGGCAGCATGCCAGTCATGAATGTCCACTGGAAAGGGCTGTCTCCAAGGTCCCTTAGGGCAACCCATACAGGCAACGGGCTGAATACATTGTCAAGGAGGTTGCTGCCTGTAGCCATTGCACACCAGGCTCCCATGGGGAAAACAGCACAGTTGGCTTAATTGCCTGCAAATTACTTAAACTATTAAAAATGGTGTGTCTCAATTACGATGCCCAATCAGTGAGGAAAATACACTGACATTCAAAAGTTAGAATGAAAAACAGGCACACTATCTCATTAATAATTTTTATGTTGATTAGGTTTGAAATGAATGTTTTCAATATGTTGGATTAACTGAAATTCATGATTTAAATTAATTAATTAAATTAAATTAATTTACCTGTTTCAGAAACAGGTATAGATACAGAGAGCAAACAGATCGTTGCTAGAGGGAAAGGTTGGGAGAACAAAGAAATAGGTGAGGGCGATTAAGAGCTACAAACTTCCAGCTGCAAAATAAATGAGTCATGGGGGTGACCCGTACAGTGTGGGGAATACAGTCAATAAATAGGGAATGTCTTTACATTGACATATTGTAACTAGTTTTACCCTGGTGATCATTTTGAAATGTACAGAAATATCAAACCCCTGTCTTGTGTAATGGGAATTAACAGTGTTGTCGGTCAACTATACTTTAGAAACAAACAAAATAAGAGATCAGATTTGTTGTCAGTGAAGGTGGGTATAGGGTGGAGAATCAGAAGAAAGGGGTCAAAAGGTACAAATTTCCAGTTATAAGATAAATGAGTTCTAGGAATATAATGTACAATATGACACATATAATTAACACTGCTCTATGCCATATATGAAAGTTGTTAAGAGAATAAATCCTGAGAGTTCTCATCACAAGGACAAGTATTTTTTTCTATTTCTTTAATTTTCTATGTATGTGAGACAATGGGTGTTTATTAAACTCATTGTAATAATAATTTCATGATGTGTGTAAGTCTAATCACTATGCTATACATCTTAAACTCTTCAGATATATATATATATATAAACATATACACACACATATATGTATTTAGGTATATGTCAATTATACTTCAATAAAACTGGAAGAAAAAGTTTAAACTAAAACTTTAAAAATTAATTTATCTGTTTCTTTTCTACTTTTTATAATGCGGGCACAAGAAAATCTTAAATTATGTGTCTGGTTTGCACTATATTTCTATCAAGCAGGTTAAAATTTTCATCCTCCAAAGTCTCATTGCTCACCAAAGACAAGACATTGGGTAAACAAAAAGATTAATTCCTTCTTCCAAAATTATTAAAGTTCCAGGTCCCTTGTGTCTTCTTTTACTAAGATTAAGGTAAGTAAAACCAACCATTTCTTCCTGTGTAATATATTATTAAATCTCCCATTACTAGCCATATTTGTAAGTTCTTTCGATAGTATTTTCAACATTAAAATCCCATTAAATCAGACCTACATTTAGGAGTCAGGAATACTTTTCTTCATAATGAAAAGATGCTTCCTTGTGAGGTCGTCCTACTTTCCTGGCGCCTCTGGCTTTTTCCCAGGACATCTTGACCTCATTTATCCCCCGATTCCTCTCACTGTTTTTTTCTCTCCTCCTCCTTTAGTTACCAGAAAATTCTTGGATAAGACATCGGACATTCTTTCTTTATTTCTGCCTAACATGAGCTGAAAATTTAGTCTCATTTCTTCTTCTGAAATATGGGAGAGACACACTGCATCTCACAGTATTAAAAGTTAAAGAATTACAAGCTAAAAATTCAAACAAAATAGATGCTTGATAGGAGGTCAACATAACTGTGTTGGTTGCCTCTAACCCATTTTAAGCAACATAATTACCAAATGTTGTCAAAAACAACTAAAAAGTTGTAGGCAGAACCTCTGGACATCTGACTCCATGGTTCAATTTCTTCTTACTCCAATCTCTGCATGCCTCACACCCAACAAAAACTGTCTAAAATTTGCTAAATGATCACAGAATCCATCCAATGTCACATCCTCATCATGAAATACAGGACAGGGGGAAATAAAAGAGATGGGTTTTGCTTTATCTTTTTTTTTCTTCCTGGCATCAATCTGCCTTTAGAAATAACAAAATTATTTGTTGGAAGGATGTCCACTTTGAAGATCACTTGCTACCTAACTGTCTTGGTCATTTACATAGATCTCAAGGAGGATTTAAAGAGTTTCTCACCCTTGGAAGAATCAGATGTTGAATTTGGTTGTGTGTGTGTGTGTGTGTGTGTGTGTGTGTGTGTGTGTGTGTTGTTTAATATTTGATGAAGCTTCCGTTTCATGGACACAAGGGTTGCCATGTGAGTTTTATTTTTTGTCTTTTAATTGAAGTGATGCAGACTGAATCAAAGATAAAAATACATTCAGGTACAAAAGAGAGAAAATATTTACACCCAGAAAAGTAACATACAAGTGTCTGGCCTCACGTACCTCAAGAAACATTTTTTCACTTATGTAGGAAAGCAATGCACAGCATAGTGGCTTAAATTAAAAAGCACAAGGGAAAGAAAAGTTGGTAAAGACAATCAGCAGAAAAACACAAAAGATCAACCTACCAAAACTGAGAAGGGGAAGATAAGAAAGGATATACATGAATCAGTCTTCATATGACACAGCAGAAGTTCAGTAGAGAATGTAGGAAGATTAAAAAATCAAGAATTCTGGGAGGCCAAGTTAATTAGAGTTATGAAGGCAATTACTCAGTTCAGTTCAGCCGCTCAGTCATGTCCGACTCTTTCCGACCCCATGAACTGCAGCACACCAGGCCTCCCTGTCCATGACCAGCTCCCAGAGTTTACTCATCCATTGGGTTGGTGATGCCATCCAGCCACGTCATCCTCTGTCGTCCCCTTCTCCTCCTGCCCCCAGTCCCTCCCAGCATCAGAGTCTTCCAATGAGTCAGCTCTTAGCATGAGGTGGCCAAAGTATTGGAGTTTCAGCTTCAGCATCAGTCCTTCCAAAGAACACCCAGGACTGATCTCTTTTAGAATGGACTGGTTGGATCTCCTTGCAGTCCAAGGTACTCTCAAGAGTCTTCTCCAACACCACAGTTCAAAAGCAGAAGGCAATTACTAGAAGGCAGAAAATTGTTTTTAAATCTTTGACCTATTGGTTATTCAAGAGTACGTTGTTTAGTATCAACATATTTGAGAATTTTCCATTTTTCCTCCTGTTATTGATCTCTAGTTTCATACCATTGTGATTAGAAAAGATACTTGGTATCATTTTATTTTATTTTATTTTTTCGGTATCATTTTAATCTTAAATTTGCTGAAACTTCTTTTGTGATCTAACATATAATCTATCCTAGAGAATGTCCCGTGTGCACATAAAAAGAACGTGGGCAAAACTAACAGTCCACGCTGTAGGATAGAAGTGTGTTACCTTTGGGAGGGTATTGACTGAAGGGAACAGCAAGGACGCTTTATGAGTGACATGTATAATATCATGGGCTTCCTAGGTGGCTCAGTGGTAAAGAACTGCCTGCTAATGCAGGAAATGTAGGCTCAGTCCTTGGGTTGGGAAGAGCCCTTGAAGAAGGGAATGGCAACCCACTCTAGTATTCTTGTCTGGAGAATTCTATGGACAGAGGAGCCTGTTGGGCTACAGTCCATGGGGTTGCAGAGTCCGGCACGACTGAGTGACTAAACCACCACCACCACCAGCAAATACAACAGCATAGCCTATGTGTCATTCTTCAACTTGGTGTTTTCACTTAAGAAGTGTTTGATACATCTCTCCTTCTTTCTTTTTTAAAAATATGTATTTATTTGGCTATGTCCCAGTCTTAGTTGGGGCAGAGGCACATGGGATCTTTTAGCTGTGGCATATGGAAACTAGTTCCCTGACCAAGGATCAATCCTGGGCCCTCTGCATTGCGAGTGCAGGATCTCAGCTGCTGGACCTGAGGGAAGTCCCTCCCCTTCTTTCTTATCAGTGCAGACATACGAATCTTCTTCCTTCTAATCTTCTGCATAGCCATCCATGGCACAGATGGACTACAGTTCAGTTAGACATTCTTCTTTTGACTGTTCAGTTTCTGTTGTATTTTATGTTTGAAGTTTTTTGGTTTGGGGTTTTCTTGGTATTGTTGTGTTTGGCTATTACAAATAGTGCTTCAGTGACCATCTTCAGACAGATCTCATTACGCATGGGTGAGTGCTAAGTTACTTCAGCCGTGTCTGACTCTTTGCGACCCTGTGGACTTTAGCCTACCAGGCTTCTCTGCCTACGGGATTCTCCAGGCAAGAACACTGAAGTGGGTTGCTGTGCTCTCCTCCAGGGGACCTTCTTGCCCCAGGTATTGAACCCACATCTATCATATCTCCTGCTTGGGCAGACAGGGTCTTTACCACTAGAGCCACCTGGGAAGCCCAGGTTTGGACAGCAAGGAGATCAAACCAGTCAGTCTTAAGGTCTCTTTATACATTTGTGCAAGTATTTCTCTAGCATGCATTCCAAGAAGAAGGATCCTTATTGCCAGACTGCTCTCCAGAAACGTGGTCCTAGTTACCTGCTTAGTAGTTTCTGAAGGTGCCAACGCCCTCCTGTTGTAGTTTTCAGTTGTACTTCCCCAATCACTAGTAAGGTGAGCATGTTTTCACACCTCATTTCCTAGGTCATCATATCTCACATTTCTGTGCTGGGACAGCACTGTGTGTGAACTATTTCATTTTAGTCTCACAACCCTTTTATGGTGAGCCAATAAGAAAGGTTCACTATTTCTCCCCAGGTGACAAGACGAGGAAGCTGAGACTTAAGTTCAGTAACTATCTTGGATTCACATCTCTCCTAAGTGTGGCAGCAAAGTCTTCCTTCAGTCAATTACATGATCTCTGTTCACTTCTTCCCAAGTAAGAGGACTCCAGCTATGGAGGGAGCAGTGAAATGTCAGCTTCAAAACTGCACCATCCAACCTTCTTTGTAGGTAGAAATAGCCTGGTGAAAGTTCTTACCAAAGAGCTACAAACTCAAGTCGAGGGTGGAACTGCCTCCTGTAAAGCTCCTTGGAGGGACATACTGATCTGGCTCTTTGCCTGGCCCTCTTTCTTTCCTCCTCCTTCAGATGAGAGGGCTGCAACTGCACAGTCACAATATGAGCATGAGGCATCCTTGAGAAGGAAATGACATTCTAAAATAAGTGAAGTAGAAAGACAAAATGAACCTGGGACATTGATAGCATCACTGAGCCCATTCTCTTCCACCCTAGACTACCCACTTCTGCAGTTCCCATTCCACGAGCAAAAGATGTCCCATTGCTTTTCTGCAGTTCCTGAGACCTTGATGGAGCCAGGATTTGAACCAAAGCCAAACCTATGTTCTTGATCCTCAATGTTGAATCACTCTTTATCCACTCGTAAGGGATGCTCTTGCTGTAGTAGCCACCACCAGTGACCAGGAAAGACTGAAAAAATCTTGCCCTTGCTCTTCCTCCTCGGAGTAATCGGAGCTGCCCATCCTACTTCCAAGTCACAATTTCAGTCTCATAGCACCAACCAAAGATGTGGCGCATGTGAGGATAGAAGCAGAAATAGCCTAACACTGCATCACCTTCGCGAATACCTACACAGGGGAGCGCAGATTTCTAGAAAAGAACGACACAAACGTTTTAAATGGAAAGTTCCAATTCTGGCTTCACTAGTGGATTTGCTGTGTGACCTTAGAAAAATCACATCATTTCTCTCTTCCCTTTTCTTACATGTTAATAAAATGGACTTTAGTGCCATAGGCTTGTGTTAAGAGTCCAGTGAAGAAATACACATAAAAGCTTTTCCAAAAAAACAATACTGCTCCGGACACAGAAATAAGTGTATAAATATTGGATTCCCAGCACATGTGTGCACCAAGCACAGAGAGCTTTGCAGTTATCATCATTGCATACTAGTGACCCCAATTTTCTCCCTCTCTTTTAGCCGTTATGTCAAGGGAGACTCCATGAAACACAGAAATAATGCCAGAATTGGGTGGCATTGTCACAGTGAGGGGTGGGTGTGCCTGCATGCGTGTGTGTGTGTGTGTGTGTGTGTGTGTGTGTGTGTGTGTTGAAGATTTATCCTTTTTCTTGTTTCATACATTTCGTGCAAAGGATTGCTGAATATTCATTGATCTATCCCGGATCCACAAGTACACTATTAGAAATGCATTGCTTATCTATATTTTTGAAATGCTGAAGTAATTCAGTGTTGATCCTTTGCAAGATAGGTTTGCTACCTTTAAACTGAAGTGACACCCCAGCCGTCTTCAGTTTTTCTCGAGCTGTGCTGATATCCTTGATGCTGCTAACAAACCAGAGACTGCTTGCAAGAATCCTGCATGTCACCATTAAATTGAAAAAGGCCCGAAATCGCGAACTCTCACTTCTGGTGGTGAAGAGAAACGAGAAAAGGGCAAAGCGATGGTTATTCATGAATCACTCAGGCCTGCCATGATAAATACCACTGGCCTTGTTCTCCTCTTCTGCAGGCTCGTAATTTTCTCCCTGAAAGTGTTTCACCTGCACAGGAAGAATTGGGCTGGGGTGGCGGGGGCGGGAGGAGGATGTCTAATAAGCCCAATTTTTAAAGCCTCTTAAACCACAGAAGTCCGTGTGTAGGTTACGAGCCCTTCTTTTCACAAACAACCACAACTACTCAGGGTCCAGATTATCTCAGTAGACTGGAGACGAGGACATCAGCACAGTATGTCATGTTTGGTCCGGGGCTCTGTGACAATCTAGTAATGTTAAAAGAAGGTGAAACAAATACTTGACGAAAGAACTTCTTTTAAATATTACACATGAGCAGGTCCAGATTTGAGCTTCTGTTGCAACATTAAGTACACAGAATCACTCTCCAAGCAGAGACTCTGCCTTTCAGGTGGGGAATGTTCGTGTCATTTCCGCATAAAAGGCTAGCATAGTATATCATTTGGAAAGAAATACATCAGAGCAGAAATAACCAGGAAAAGTGTGGTTTCTGAGTGTTTTATGGCAGACTTCTGAGCGTCCTTTCATTGTTTGAACAGGGAGGTGCCGTTTCGCCAGCGCTGACAGGCGATGCGATGTGACATGTTGGCAAACAATTTGACTGTTTTCCTCTCTCTCCTTATGAATGATATTTATAGACTAAGGCTTGCATTTGGTTCCGCTTTCCGACACAGTTATCTTCCTGGGCGTGGATTAAATGTAGATCTGGGTGTTGAAAGACATTTACATAAGTGCTATTTGTGAACCGGGGAGGCCAGCTCTTCTATTATCGCTAGAACATTTAAATCTTAATGACTGGCATTGTTGTCTAAAAGACGGTGTTTTTCCTGCTGAGAAACTGCATTAGATTCAAGAAACGGAGCTCATTTCCATTCGCTCAGCAGTCTCTCTAGAAATGACATGCAGTGCTTGAAACTGTTTATTTCCAAATTCAGGCCTCCCTCGCATCACTCATCAGCTTCAATTACCAGTTTTCCGGAGCCGAGCCGTCAGGCAGTCTGACACCAGGGTCCGGCCTAATTCCCACCTTCTCCAGAGTCAAGAGCATAATGTGCGGATGAAAAGGTGCAAAATAGCCTGGACGTCATTAGCATGCAGGGCCCGGCTGTTCATTTGCTGGCTGCGAATGGAAGTTCTGACACTCGGAGCCGCTGCAAAATGAGAAAAGTCCTCTTCAGGGGAGCCGAGGTCCTTGGCGGTGAGGAAAGGTCATCAAAAAGACAGCCACTGCCCCTGCTCCCTGCTCTCCAGGACTGCTTATTGATTCCAGGGACACCTCATTACACGCCGGATCAACATATTATTGCCATGTTCTGGGAATGAATTGTTTACAAGTGTCTTTATCAGCGGCAAAGGCCGGCCCGGTGATGCGTGACTACACTCATTTGGCTGTGACCCGCCAATTATGTGTTATCCGATACGCTGGGGGTATCTTGATCTTTGCCCGGGTCTTTTCCCGGCATCAACACAGTCCCATTTACTACTTCTTTCTAACCACTCTTTGGGAAAGTAGCCATTAGCCTGTCAGTGTATAACAGTGAGTGTGTGAGTGTGTGTGTGTGGGTGGGTGTGTGCGCGCGCACGCACGTGCGTGCGTGCGTGTGTGTGTATGCCCACACGCATGCATGCGCACTCTGCTATAGGAAACCTGAGCATCATTTCTCCAATGGTTGCTATGCATGAGGTTCATAATCAATTGGGAGAAATTCTCTCTCCCTCTCTCTCTGTTTCTAACACACACACACACCTTTTTCTTCCGGAGTGGAGGATAACCCACACGATTTGCAATCAGTATGCACGACAGAGAGCGCGATGCGGTTTGCTACCAAGCTCCCTCTGCTTCCATCCAGGCCCTATGAGAGAGCTGTCATATTTTCTTTGGGCACAACCTCTGCACACCGCCATTGTCATCTTTCATTACAGACATTTCTATGGCTCCATAAACGAAAGAGGGGAATAGCAACTCGATTAAAAACTCAGTAAGAAGACCATGCAACCTCCCTCCTCCCTGTAAACTAGAGATGGATTCCTCATTTGGAACAGGGGAATGCAGTGATGCAAACTTAATTTCCATTTTCCTCGATGGCTTATCCCTAGGAACATCGCTCTGTTGTTTAGTCGCTCAGTCCTGTCTGACTCTCTGCAACTCCATGGATTGTAGCCCGCCAGGCTCCTCCATCCATGGGATTTCCCAGGCAAGAAAACTGGAGTGGGTTGCCATTTCCTTCTGCAGAGGATTTTCCCAACCCAGAGATCGAACCCACATCTCCTATATTGGCAGGCAGATTCTTTACCACTGAGCCACCTGGGAAACCCGAATATTGCTTGGGGAAGATTTAATGACTGCCACAAACATTTGGACCATCTCAACCAAATACTAATGTGAGCGGAGAGGGCATTTCGTTTCCATCTCCATCCATTCCATCAGGAATGGCTCCTTAATGAGATTTCCAGTCTGGGGAATATAGTGAAGCAAATGCCAAGAAATTTGCCTTCACATTTCCTGGAAGAAAATATGCTTGTCAAGGGGCACAGAAAACAATGAGTGAAATGAAACTCAAGCATCCAAGTGCCTTCAGAAATGTTACATCTCTAAATTCACTGTTTTCTTGCCTTTTCTCAGATCTGTGTGGTGTTTTTGCTGCTGTCGTTGTTTTGTTTCATTTAATACTTATTTATTTGGCTGTGTCGGGTCTTGGATGAGGCATGNCACATTTCCTGGAAGAAAATATGCTTGTCAAGGGGCACAGAAAACAATGAGTGAAATGAAACTCAAGCATCCAAGTGCCTTCAGAAATGTTACATCTCTAAATTCACTGTTTTCTTGCCTTTTCTCAGATCTGTGTGGTGTTTTTGCTGCTGTCGTTGTTTTGTTTCATTTAATACTTATTTATTTGGCTGTGTCGGGTCTTGGATGAGGCATGCAGGACTTTTGTTGAGTAATACAGGGTCTTTCATTGCCGTGTCCAAGTTTAGTTGCTCTGCAGCATGTGGGATCTTAGTTGCCTCGCCAGGGATGGAACCAATGTCCCCTGCATTGCAAGGTGGATTCTTCATCACTGGACCACCAGGGAAGTCTAGGGTATTTGTTCCTTTAATTTATTTTCTACAGACATTCTTCCCCCTCCCCTTGCAAATTTGTGGAGAGGAGTTTGGTAAAGTTATCAAGTTATCTTTATTCTTTTTGAAACCGTTGGGTCCAGGCTTCCTGACAAATGACTAACTGAAAAGGCTGAACAAAGCTCCTTGTTCAGAGTGCTCTAGTTCAATTAAAGAGTCAATGGAGAGATGTTTGCTCCACCAGTGTTTAAGGACACTGCAAACTCTAGTGTCATCAACCAACAAATAGCCTATGGAAGAGAATATGATGGGAAAGATTACTCTGGATTTATTTTTGGAGACATGATTGTATGTGAAAGAATTTGGTCAAGGGATAAAGACAGAACAAGCAGGACTGTTTACCGAGGCTCCCATCTAAAGGGGCTTCCCTGGTGGCTCAGACGGTAAAGCATCTGCCTGGAAGGCAGGAGACTCGGTTTCGATCCCTGGGTCAGGATGTTCCCCTGGAGAAGGAAATGGCAACCCATTCCAGTATTGTTGCCTGAAAAATCCCATGGACAGAGGAGCCTCGTAGGCTACAGTCCATGGGGTTGCAAAGAGTCAGACACTGCTGAGCAACTTCACTTTCACTGTCACATTTCCATCTGAAGAGCAAATCTCAGTGTGGTTGGGATTCAGAGAATGCCAGAAAGGATGGCTCTTAATAACTAGGGTTATCCACCAGGAAAGGGTTTCTTTGCTCACTTAGAAGAGGTTGTAACAGTGAAGCAATGTGAGTGACCAGTCAATGGGTGATTGGTAGTTGAATGTTCTAGACAGGTGAAACAGCTCCATCCAGGGGCTTCTGCTAATTTTCAAAACCAGCTCATTTCTTATTTCTACCCTAAAAAAATTCCTTTCTGTTATGGCTTTAACCCATCATCCTCTCTATGAATCCCCCAAATGGCCATCAAAATATTCCCTTCAGGATGACCAGAAATCCTAGATCCTCTGAATTTCTGCCCCATCTTTAGGAATCACACATGCCTACACATTAACCATTTTCTGATGGTTAACAGAAAATGCAGACACAGGCTGCAAGCACAGCTGCGCGGTGAAATGATGAGATGGTAAATAACACAAAAAAACCCTTGCTTTAAAAGTCATTTACTAAATATAGCTTTGAGCCAGGGAAAGTTCTAGAAACTTAACGTACACTTACTTATTACTTACAATAATCCTGTGACTTGGGTGTGGCTATTCCCATTTTCCAGATGAGGAATGCTTTTCCCACATTCAAGTTTCCAAATGTCCCAAGGTCACCAGGCTAGTGACAGAGGCAGAACTGAAACTCAGGTGCGACACAAGTCCACGCTGTGCTGCTCTGCCTGTCCCAGAGCCAGTGTCCATGACAAAGTTGCCGGGCCCATGAAAGTACATTTTCTGCATGTCAGCCAACATCAACACACAAAAAGCCCTGGTAGACATGATAATGTGCAGACACATCTGATATCCTTAGCCATGAGGTGGGCTGCAGTAAGCCTTCTTTAATCGACAGAACAGAGAAAGTTTTGATCCAAAAAGGAAATTCAGGACATTTAATTTAAAAGTGACTTGGGGTTACATATAGGAGCAACCGTGAGAGTCTCATCAATTTTTAGCCCTGATGCCCACCCATCCTGGTGGTCTGCTGATCTTCCATTAATGGTTCTACTAAAGGCCCAACTAACACACAACAACATTTATTTCACTCACTGCAGACACCCTGAATCAGTTTTCCCACAGGCTTCCCCTGCCTTTAGAAACCTAGTGACTTAGGATCCAGTCACATTGTAGAAGATTGGATCCCAGAAATGGAGGGGTTGTCCACACAGCCAGGTTCACAGGTTCTGGAATCTTCCTCCCACTCATATTCCCATTTTTCTCAGTTGTCCATAAGACCACTAGCCACTTTTGAATGCCCAGAAAGATGCCTTATTCAGAATGTCTCCCGCACACCTGGCCTGGCTGATGTGAACAAGGTGACTTGTCTGCAGGAACCTCCCTCCCTCCATGCTCCTTCTTTCAGCATCAGTGGCCTCCAATCTTCCAACACATTCATGCTGCTGCCCCAGCTTCTTCTGCAACAGAAAAAGAAACACTGATTTTATCACATAATTTTCACTAAGACATCAGAGATTCAAATTTTCATCCCACTTCCCACCATTTCCCATCCATCTTCAATCGGTCATACTTCTATTTTTACAAGAGGACAATGCTTCCCTGATGGCTCAGGGGTAAAGAATGCACCTGCAAAGCAGGAGATCCAGGTTCAATTCCTGGATTGAGAATATCCCCTGGAGAAAGAAATGGCAACCCACTTCAATATCTTGCCTGGGAAATCCCATGAACAGAGGAACCTGGCGGGTTACAATCCATGAGGTAACAAAGAGTTGGACACAACTTAGTGACTAAATGACAACAGCAATGCTTGGGGCTTCCCTGGTGGTCCAGTGGCTCAGACTCCACATTCTCAACGCAGGAGGCCTGGGTTCCATCCCTGGTCAGGGAACTAGATTCCATGAGCCACAACTGGAAGATCCCTCATGCCTCAGTGAAGATCAAAGATCCCGCATGCCCCAACTAAGACCAGGTACAGCCCAATAAAGATAATTTAAAAAAAAAAAAAAAAAAAGGAGGGAGGGATACTTGACACAGGAAATATTGCCTCCCAGGGAGGGAAGTCTTCTAGGCACCTTCCACGTGATCCCGTCCAGTTACAGACCTGGTGATTTCTGCCTGCAGGGGTCTGTGTCAACAAAGCCTCATATAAGCTGGGAGGAATTCAGAATGATTAGGTTTTCAGAATAAGCAGCTGAAGACTCTAGATTAATCAACTAGAAATGAGCTCTACTGATCAAGATCTTAGCCCGAGGGTAAACATCACTGCCTCCATTCAGCTCCTACTTCTCCGTCCTCCCTTTTGTACAAATGCACATTGAAAGCCCGTCGTGTGCTCCCAACAGTACAAAGTGTTCTCAGAACTCTAACCTGATTTCTCTGTCCTCAAAGAGCCCACAATAAGCAATGACAAAGTCTCACAAGACAGTAAACAATTAAGGACAAAATAACAAGTGTATCTAACAAGAGGTGCCCTTAGTTGTTCAGAGCGGGCTGGGAGACCCGGGTGGACTAGCGTGATGGGAAAGGCTTCCTCCATGAGGCAGGACAGGAGTCTGACTTGGGGATCTGAGTAAGTAGAAGAGGGGGCAGGGCAGGATAGACTGTATCCAGTTGTGGCCAGGTCAGCTCCTCCCACTTCCTAGAGGAGAAGCCTATTCTCCCACCTTCTTGAATCTGGGCATACCATGTGAACTGCTTTAACCAACAGAATGAGACGGGAGTGACTTCTGTAGACTTGCAGTGCACAGGTCTTACAAGGAGCAGCTTGCATCTCCTCCCCTGGGAGCCCAGCTGCCTGCTGTGGGCAAGTCCAGGCAGAGCTACTGAACAATTTGAGACCATATGAAGAGAGTTCTGGAAGATGAGAGGACACCTGGGTCATTCCACACGAATAAGCCCAGCTGGCATTTCATGGGGACGTGCCCAGCAAGTCCTGCCTGAATTCCTGACTCACAAAGTTGTGAAAAAGAATAAATTGCTCTTGTGTTAAGCCCCAAAGTTTGGGGTAGTTGGTTAAGCAGCAATAAATAATGGATACGGGGACTTCTGTATCCATTCTGTATTCACTACTGGTGGTAGTGACCCCTTGCTTTCAAAGCAGGAGGCATGGGTTTGATCCCTGATCAGAGAATGAAGATTCTGCATGCCCGTGCAGTGCGGCCAAGAAAAATTTTTTAATAAATAACAGATACGGTGTGGAAAAAGGGAAGGATAAAGGGCTGAGCTGTTTTCCACATATGAAGACAGCACAAATAAAATGAGAATGAATACACAGAGTGTTTGGGGGGTGCCCTAAATTGAGTAAACCAATCTGGCTAAAGCAGCCATTCCGGATTAGCAATCAGGAGAATGTAGATCCAAAAACTGGGCCTGGGTGACTTTAATGTGGGAGGGGGATCTTCTAGGCCCTTGATCAACATCCTCTGTAACAGAGGTTGTCAATGCCCCATCAGCAGACCCCTGTCCTTATGCTTCACTGTGCACCAGCTCAACATTCAGCCACCAGTACAGGCATTTCATTACTTGTGTGTCTTTTTGTTGTTTGGCCCCACCTGCCTGTGCAACAGGCCAGAAACGCTGGGGAAAAGAAACCCTGTGAGATGAATGACTGATGGGAGTTGATACATAAACATCTCAGCTCAGGTGGACTCACTCTAAGGCAGGTATTCTACGCTGGGTCCCAGAGTTCCCTTGGTAGAATTAAATCTCAGTTGCCCACAGTGGTAGCTTGGTTCATAATACACTCTAAGGGTTGTCTTTCCTTCCCTGTCATTCAACACTGCTTCCTACTAGTATTTCCTGAGATCATCTCCGAATAAACTGCTTGCCTTTGGAGAAACCCAAATGAAGGTACTCTCATTTTACAGTTAGTTAAAATAAAGCCAGGATGCAGATTCCTCTGAGTGAGTGCTATAACAAAGTGAACAAAAATATGCAGTTTTTCAAACCAAATAGAAATGTATTTCTTTCCAAGTAACAGTCCAGAGTGAGAGAGCTCACTTTGCTCTACAAAATCATCTTACAAACCCAGGCCATTGGTGGAGCTTGGTCACCCTCGATATGTAGCTTCCATTAGCATCATTCCCAGCCAGCCGGACAGAACAGGAAGGTGCAAGTATGAGATGATGACTATGTCCATCACTTCCGCTTGCCTTCCATTGGTGAGAACTTAGTCACATGGGCCAAGTGCAGCTGCAAGGGAGGCTGGGAAATGTAGTCCAGATGAGCAGCCATATGCCCAGCAAGAAGAGAATAAATTGGCCGTTTGAAGCACACAGGAATCTCTGACACAAGGGTATTGGGTGATTGCCCAAGTGCCTGCAGGTAGTTAGTGGACAACTAGAACTACAAGCCTCTGCCCTCCATTTTTTTTCCCTTCTGCCCCCACGCTNATGAGCAGCCATATGCCCAGCAAGAAGAGAATAAATTGGCCGTTTGAAGCACACAGGAATCTCTGACACAAGGGTATTGGGTGATTGCCCAAGTGCCTGCAGGTAGTTAGTGGACAACTAGAACTACAAGCCTCTGCCCTCCATTTTTTTTCCCTTCTGCCCCCACGCTGATTCCAGCCCTGACTGTGGCTGGTCTCAAATGTTATGCTTAAGAGTCTGACATGCTGTAGGGTCCACCTCCCCGTGTCACAGAGCCAGTAAAGCAGAATAAGCTTTTGGAACCCCTCTCAAGTGACTTAGCAGCAGCAGCAGCAGCAAGTTCAGTCCACACTAGACTGCTAGATTGAACTTTCAGGACAAGTCAAATGGCATAGGGCCCAGTCTCTACTGCCTGTGACCCTCCCTTCTAAGCAGAGACAACCAGCCTCACTGTTAGTCCATGTTGACCCTTAGTACAAGTTTTTTAAAATTAATTTTTATTGGAGTATAGTTAATTTATAATGTGTTAGTTTCAGGTGTGCAGCAAAGTGAATCAGTTATGCATATGCAAACGTCCACTCTTCTTTAGATTCTTTTCCCATAGAGATTGTTACAGAGCACTGAGTTGAGTTCCCTGTGCTATACAGGAGATTGCTTTTCATTATATATTTTACATATAGTAGTGTGTATATGTCAGTCCCAATCTCCCAATTTACCCGTCCCAAATTTCTAAAAGTAATAACAATGGTCCTCCTTCTTCCTCAAGGAAATTGACTGCCTGCCATTCAGCATAACAGGGTCTTAAAGACCATATAAGTCTGCAATGGCAGTGATGTGAAGAGCACCCCTGGAGTTGGGTGAGGTTTTTCAAACTGTCAGTTGTATCACAAGTCCAGGCTAGGGAGAGAAAAGAAAGAACCGTGGGGCTGGCTGACATCTGTGATGATCAGGGACGTTTTACAGTCATCACTGAAGAACTCAGACTTGTTCTTGGTTTGCCATTATCCACACACAAGGTAAGCGGTGAAGCTCTTTCCTCTTGAGCATAGTATCAGCTCATTGCAGCCCACCCAGCATCAATACCTAGCACTGGTCACTGAAATATTAAAACAGAAGAAAAATGAGAGTAGACAGGACTAAGTGAATGCTGTTCACAACTTTTACATACTAACCTGTATTTTTTGAAATTTAGGTTTTCACTAGATTTGGATCATATATGTAAAAATTCTCTCTTTTTTTAGGGGCAATGGAAGCAAATGACTTGAAAGAATTTTTTGATGGCTCCACACTGTTCTTATCCCTCAAATTTAAAAAGTAATCTTGATAGAGATAGCACTGAGTTTTTAAATCATTAATCTGCCCCTTAGCCATGCTTTAACTTCTCCTAAGAATATATATATATATATTACAGTTAGGTTAGAAATAACCAGGATGCGTGTTATCAACCATCACCTGTTACTGTACATCCAATATTTTCAGTGCAAGAATACATGGATGCAGTCACCTTTGAATTGAACTCTACAAAGTCAGGTGGTACTCTGGATTTTTTTTTTCCCCTAACAATTTCTCATGATGCTCAGAGAAAGCCCCTCCAAATGCAAACCCCAGTCTCATTTGTGTTGAAAGTAGGTGTCTAATCACCAAGAAGCCAAGCATTTATCAGGATAATCCTTCCAAACTCATCAACTTTAATGGTATACAGACGGCTTTTCTGGAGAGGGCTCATTAGTTTAAAAAAAAAAAAAATTCTTAAAATGTCAGTGTTCTGTGGCTTTACTTAGAGAGTTTAAAACATAATCAGAGTTCCCTGCCTTCCTCTTTAATAGCTAGTTTCTGCCTATATACTGCTTTGAAAAATAGTCAAACAAATGAAAAGAAGATAAATATCAGGCATAAACGAACTACTGCCAAAGGGGATAGGTTGGATGCATAAAAATGAGTAACATCAGAGCTACAGATTAAGAAACTGAATATGTTGGTGTTTAAAATTAGAATGGTTCCCCAAAGAATTGATAATGTTCCATTTAAGAAAAGAAATGTTTCAAATCACTCCGCTGACTAGAGAAGTCTGAATCAAAGTCAGAAATTAATAAAAAAAAGATGCAGACAGAGACACCCCCCCCCAGTCATAAATAACAGAGCTGATTTGTATGTTTATAAAAACCCTGCAAGGCCTGGTGGTGTCTATAGCTCTAAGGGGAAAAAATTAATGAAATGCAAGAAGAAAACGGTAAAAGTAGAAATGAAGGTACTTGGTAGTAATGCTATTGTATTCTTCTGACACAATGGCTTGTTTTGTTGGAAAGTAATTCCTCCATTGAGCCCAGGCAAGCACTGTATTCATTGTAAAGTTGTATATTTAGACCTACAGTCTGGAGGGTTTGCCTGTATTTAAAGCTCAGTGCTACCCTAGGCTCATTAGAGTACAAGGACAAAGCTCTATCATATTACTGCTCTGACACCACTCAGAACTTCAGGGTAGTTTTCAGTGGCTTCAATTACTTATAAAAGTACTTGAAGGAATAGAAAGTAGAATACTGAATGGGTGCAGTGTATACATCAAACATGTAAGAATGTATAGACAGAGATAAGGATCCTGGCCGAACACCCTGCTACAGTGAAGTCAGCGGAGAACAATTCCAGGATATAGACAGACATGGAGTAAATTGAGCTGCAATGCACAGCTTGCAAAAATTAGAGTTGTCTGGGTCCCATTCAAGATCAAAGGGTTCCTTTCCAGATCGTATATCAGGAACAGGGCTCTGTGATGGGTAGCAGAAAGATAAAGGGACGTAAGCACAGCCATGAAATCTTTAGTGTAGAGACAGGGGAAGCGGAGGCAATGTGTCAGTTCAGGTCTGTTTCAACAAGATGGCATCATTCTGCAAGTGTTCTTTTTGTTGTTATTTGTTTTTTAACTATGGGCCAACTCAGTGTTTTGGCTGACATGCTTGTGCTTTGTGGAAAACTGGTTGAGGGGTGGGGTGGGATTGGATGAGGATGAAGGTAGGAAGAAGACAGTGTGGTCAGGAGGAAAAATGGGAAGAAGTCAGGTAAGGACTTTGTCCAGTCAAAACAACTCACTCCTGCTGTGATAACTCAATTTGTGGCTTATGTATTTTATTTTTGTTATAAATAATATGCGTAGATAAAGAGACCACTGAAAGGTACAAGAAGCATTATGATGAAAACTTGTCCCCTTCCCACCCACCTTCCTGGTCCCCACCATGACTCTCCCCTGCCTTGTAAATATTTCTATGTACAAATCCAATTGCTCAGTTTCAATCCACGATATTAAAGGAAAACAGTCTCCACCACCAGCCTCCTCATACCCCAGTCCAACATTCACATCCTCCCTTCACTGTATCGGCCTTCCCAGGACTTCTATCCATCTGAGGGCCTTTAATACATGACCTATCGGCACCCTGACAACCCAGGCGTTTTTATTTTTATTTTTTTTTAAGGGGCAGGGTTGTTACTTAATAATAATGACTTATTTTACACATTGTATTCTGCTGATGTTTGAAAGATAAAGAGACATTTGTCTGGGTGGACGCCTGAAGCCCTCCGAGAACGCAGGGAGATCCTGCCAAAACGTTTCCAAACAATAGTCATTGGACTGCCAGATAATTCACAAACTATTTGTATGAGCTGTTTATCAAATTATTAACCGCACAGATGTTGTTTGGCTGAAGACCAGCTGAATCCCCTCTCTGGCAGCCGCGGAGACAAAGGTCTCCAGGAATAATTGGAGATGTGCATAGAATATTAAATTAATTTACTGCTCTTAATTCTTATGCAAATTCTGACCCCCGATAGCGCCTATCAATTACCCTGCGCGCAGTGAAAGCGAAGGCGACAGTTTCTTTTCTTCTCTTTGCTTTTTTTTTTTTTTAAGAACTCGAAAAAAGGAAATATTTGCAATAAGCAGGCGGCAGGAGCACCGCGTTAACTGGAATTATTTAATTGAATCTCCAAGTTTTCAGGGTTGTCCGTAGAGGATAAAATCCCAGGACTCGGAGGAGAGGGAAGGGAGGGATGCGAAGGGCTCAGGAATTTGTGGGTTTGGCCGCACACCTACGAATGGCGGGAAACACCGCCATGGGTAGCGACGGGTGCTGGCAGATGAAACACGCGCCTGCAGGCGGACGCAGATCTTAGCGATCTTGCGGGTTCAGCGCTGGTGCGCGATTCGGCGTGAGCCCCACGCACTTGGCAAACCCGGGTCAGACATNGTGGGTTTGGCCGCACACCTACGAATGGCGGGAAACACCGCCATGGGTAGCGACGGGTGCTGGCAGATGAAACACGCGCCTGCAGGCGGACGCAGATCTTAGCGATCTTGCGGGTTCAGCGCTGGTGCGCGATTCGGCGTGAGCCCCACGCACTTGGCAAACCCGGGTCAGACATGGAAGCGCCTTTACGGCGGTGACCGGTGGCTGCAAGGTCTCCATCTGAGCTCTGGCTTCCTTTTACTTACTTTGTAAAGGTTTTAACCCATGTCTAACCCCCAACCAAAAAATAAACAGACAAGCAAAACCAACCAACCAACCAACCAAAAACAAACAAACAAAATCAGATTTTATTCTTTGCTTGAAAAACCCAAACCACCACGCGAAGCGTGCCCGTCCAACTCCTACTGAAATCCCGGGTGGGCCGAAACGCATTTAATTGTCTTCTGAGTGGGGAAGTGAGCTCACTTTTCTCTCTGAACTAATAAAACGCCCAGGCTTTGTTTGCGCTTGTGGCTTCAGCTCTGTGCGGCTTCTCCGCCCCAGTGGTGGGTTGTAAACCTGGGGTCTCTGAGTCTTTCATCATCTTTCTAATAAGGAAAAACAAATCGGGCGCATAATGTCATCGGCCCCGGCTCGACCTCGCCGGGACCTCGGCGGCCCGACGATGTCGCCAGCGGCCCCCCGGCGCAGTCACGACGCGCCGCCTTTCAGCTCCTCGCGGCCCTCACAAAAGCCAGACAACAATATCAATTAATCATGCAGCCGGCAAACAAGGAGATTTATCCCGCGACAAACAGCCCCACCGAGAGCCTCTGAATGGGCGTGATTAGCATGTGAAAAGACGAGCAAAACTCCGCGGTTCAACAGCTAAAGAGCAATTTGATTGGGCTGGGATGGGGAAATTACTTGATTAGCGTCCGTCGGAGGAGAGCACGGTGACAGCCCCTCCGCCCGGAATCCGAAAGGGAACAAAACGCGCTGGTAAACTCGGCGACGTGGAGGGACAGCGCGCAAAGGAGGGGAGCGCGGGGCCCCGCACTGCGGCCGTGAACCGGGCCGGGGCGGGTAGGGCTAGCGAAGGGATGACCCGCAAGCCACGGCCAGAGCCCGAGGCCGGAGCCGAAGCGAGCCGAAGCGAGCCACGCGACGACGGGGGTCTCATCGCCCTCACCCTGGGCCCCCAAGCCGGCACAGGGCGGACTCCAGTCATCCCCACCCGGGGCTGGATGTCAACCGCGCTGCCTTGCTCGAGTCGGAAAGAGGTGCGCGGAGGGAAAGGCCCACCCACGCGGTCCCGGGGTCCCCTGGTCCCAAGAGTCAGGGACACAGCCCGCCGGGCAGCAGCCTCCGCCAGCTCTAGGGCTCCGGCCCCGGGTCCGAGTGGCGCAGACCGTCCTGCGACCGTTCTCCGCGAGGCTCTGCGGTTGCATTCCCGCGAACAGCGAAGATGGGAGCCAGCCAAGACCTGTTTCCCGGCTGTTATGAATTTCATCACCTTGTTCCTGTCTACTCGAAAAGCTCGCTCGTTTGAGCGATTTTTTTTTTTTTTTTTTTTTTTGCCGAGAAAAAGGTTCCTTGGCTGCATTCCTTCGGGGAGGAGTGGGGAGATGGGGCAGAGTGCTGCCCGCAGTGAGGACGCGAGGGCCTCGGGGGGACCTGAATGGAGCAGTTCTGGGGGCTCTCTTCCTGGGCTCGGGTGGGCAGCCCCGGGCCTGCCTTGGATCCGCACATACAGCGCCAGAGCTGGCGGCGTGGGAAGCAGCTTCTGCGCGGCCTCCTCCTAGGCCCAGAGTGCTGGTCGGGAGGCCCACGGCCCAGTCGCGGCCCGGGATCTAGGTTGGGTACACTCAGGCCTTTGGGGGAGGCGCTTTTATTTTCTGGGGAGATGGGTGACTGGGTGGTACGCTGAGGAGCAGGGAGACTCGGGGTTCGCAGGATGAGGACCAGTGGCCTGTGCCGGCACACTCGGGAGCCCACACTTTCCCCTCAACCCCCCAGTCGGTTCCGGAGCTAAAGTCTGCACCAATCGCAGCGTTTCCACTTACTTTCCACTCTCTGGGCGCCCATAGCACGCACGCCCACAACCCACTGCTCCTGGCTCCTCCCTGCGCCAGGGAAGGGAAAGTGTCCGACACCCCACCCCGGTCATCAGTTCCCAAAATCCCAGACTAACTCCCTCTCCGTCTCAGGACCCCCTCAAAGGGTCCTTCCAGCTCATGGCCCAGATCTCAGTGTGCAAGTGTCTCTGGGCACTCCTGTGATGCGGCCTCCAGTTTACCTGGGGGCGGGAAAATCTAATTCGGCCTTCGGTGAAGTACATTAACACAAAGGTATTAAAGACTTCAATAGACAGATTCGCCAAGGCCCCGGCCGTATTAAATTCACCCTGTCCCTTGGCACAAATGAACCGAGCACCGAGGAGTCGAATCTTGTTGAATATAAAGGGGTGGGGACACATCGCCCCCAACAAGCTGAACAATTGTCACCCAGTTGAACCGTGTCAATTAAACCGCAGCTCGTGGCCAACTTCAGAAAGCTCAATTCTTGAAACGTCTCCGGCGCCGGTGCGTGGGCAGCCTACTGGATCTCGCCCCCTTTCTCCCATTTCCCTTCGTCCTCGTTCTCTCCCTTTCCACGCCGCGCTGAAGCCAAGTGAGGCCCCTTCTTTCTGACCCCAGTCGGACCCCGAAAATTAAGGCTCCTAACTGAGGATAGAGAGAGGCGCCGCGGCCCGCAGGCCTGGAGGGCGCCCTAGGGGCCAGGGCGCGGCGGCAGTAACACTCCAGCCAGGACCCCTAGACCCGCGAAACTAAGGGCGCACACAAGCCGCGGAGCCCCAGACCCCCGGCGTTCTACAAGCACGTCGGGCCAGGCGGGCAGAGATCTGGGCGGTGCGCAGCAGCCGACCTTTCTCCGCTCGACATTAATGTGCTGCGTGGCCCGAAGCGCTTTCTGCGCGCCGCTAGGGCTGCGCATTTTAATTCCAAAGCCAAGAGGTTGAACCATCTCTAAGTTGGCGGGTGGAGGGGGCGGCGGCCGGAGATCGTTGGCTGTTGAATGTCTTTGCCTGCGAGATGGCAAAGCTGTTGCCACCAATAGCGACGGCTCTGGGCTGGCTCTTTAGTTCTTTTCACGGGTTCTGCCCGGCGGCCAACATACTGCCCCGAAAAGCAAAAGAGGCCGCCGCAATTTATTCCAATGGGCGGCTTTTAAGAAGCTGGCAATTTGAACCGGCTGGGTGTTATTTAGTGCAATATGAAATCAAACGATCCTATTTCTCAAATAACAGTGTCTGTGTGGAGAAGCGAGTCCTCTGAAAGGGTAATTGTCTGCTGATAGTGTGTCCCATTATACCCGATCTTGGCCTAAATGGTGTTCGGCAGCGGGGCTGAGCGCCAGGGGTGAAATGAATGCGCAAACTCGCCCTGGAGAGACCGCGAAGAGGCCGCTGGACTCCCGTTCTGGCACGCTGGACCGACAACGGCCACCCGGAGCGCCACCAAAGTAGACGTCATTTTGCAGGTGGCCGACATCACTAATGGCACCCCACTCCAGTACTCTTGCTGGAAGATCCCATGGATGGAGCAGCCTGGTAGGCTGCAGTCCATGGGGTCGCTAAGAGTCGGACACGACTGAGCGACGTCACTTTCACTTTCCTGCATTGGAGAGGGCAATGGCAACCCACTCCAGTGTTCTTGCCTGGAGAATCCCAGGGACGGGGGAGCCTGGTGGGCTGCCGTCTATGGGGTCGCACAGAGTCGGACACGACTGAAGCGACTTAGCAGCAGCAGCAGACATCACTAGACACCAGTGGTCTTGTGGATGAAAGAATAAAAATAACCTCCTCTTCTCAAACCTTGGGGAGTCGTTTGAAATTGGAGATTGCTCTCACCCTCACAGTGTCATGGTGACCTTTAGTCAGACAACAGATTGACCATAGTCTGCGAAGGAGAACCTAGCTTGGCTGTCCTCACCACCACCACCACTCCCACCCCCACCCCAGGTTAATATTGGGGATGCAGAGTCCTTCTTTCCAAGGACACACTTGTGTCTAGGATCTTCTGAGTCTGGTTTCTAGAACTCAGATTTAATACATGGGGAAGATGCAGGTGTCCAGGAAGTGCCTGTTACTCACTCTGCATGTGGCCTCTTTTGGAGGAAAAAGTTGGCCTGAGCTTTTAAATCCTTCTCTATGGGCCCAGCCACTGTGTTTGGTGGCAGCCAGATGCAGGGATTCAGAATATGTCTGAGAGAAGCATGGATGAGGTACAGATTTAAAGAGTGATTTCATGAACAGAGACAAAGGGGCAGCCCACAGCCTCCACGTCTGACCTTGGAGCAGGTGGGTGCCCGGGGTGGAGCACCAGTGCTCACACTGGTGGTACCTGAGGTCACCTCTCTTCGGAATGACTCCCGTTTTGAGGCAGGTGCCTTTTTTAACTCATTAAGCCAGCCCTACGAAGGCAGCAGCCTCCTCTGTAGAGCATGGGGGTCTGAAGAGAGAGGGTGCAAGCCTGGACCAGTCCCACCCCAGAGAAAGGCACCTCCAATGCCATGCCCGGGACCAAGGAGGAGATAAAGCTTCTGGTCTATTCCTCCACCCTACCCTACCCTTTAAACTTTTTTTCTTAAGGAATTTTTTTTTTTTTGATGTGTCCCAGATAACCAGGAATTGTAGGTACCCTGTGCTAATAGAGGCATTTCCGTCTGTGCCTACCAGAACCAATTTGTGGACTGCTTCTGCTCTGTGCTGTACTGTGCTTAGTCCCACAGTCCTACCAGACTCTTTGCAACCCCAAGGACTGTAGTCCACCAGGCTCCTCTGTCCGTGAGATTCTCCAGGCAAGAATACTGGAGTGGGTTGCCATGCCCTCCTCCCGGGGATCTTCCCATCCCAGAGATCGAACCCAGGTCTCCCGCATTGCAGGAGGATTCTTTACTGTCTGAGCCATCAGGCAAACCCAAGAATGCTGGAGTGGGTAGCCTACCCCTTCTCCAGGGGAACTTCCTGATCCAGGAATGGAGCTGGGGTCTCCTGCCTTGCAGGTGGATTCTTTTACTAGCTGAGCTACCCTGGAAGTTTTGTTCTTCTGTTTCTGTGTTTTAATATTCTCTTAGGGTGTTATGAGACAAAATATGCATTTCCTTTCACCCACCCCGTCCTGTGATCTCTGTTTGCAAGTTTATTTGGTTGTTCATCATTCCCTGCCTTTCTTGGCGCTGCCTCCGAGTATCCGAGAAGCTGAAGCCGGATGGGAATTACGCAAGTCGGAGCAGCCGCGCCGAGGAAGCTCCCACCCCTTTCTGGGAGGCGATTTTGCCACCGCACCTGGAGCCCAGGCCACCGGACTCCAGGCAGTCGCTACTGGCGCAATCTCGGGGCTCTCTGGCAGAAGGAAAGCGGGATCCTGGGTTCAGCCGCGGCGTCCCCTCCAGGATTCATCGTCAGGCTGAAAATCCAGCCAGCACTGGTCCTCCGGCCAGGCCCCGGTCACGACCTGGACGCCCGGGGCCTTCGGAGCCGGATCGTGGCGCTTCCTCCTCGCTCTCCTGCTCAGCGTCTGTACCGCCCGGGGTGGAGATTCCGAGGGGCTACTGGGGACACACATCCCGCCTCTCGAGAGCCTCTCCTAGCTAAGCGTGAAGCCCCCACGACGCGATCGTGAAATGAGAGGCCATGCTTCCAATGCCTGCCAGTGGCCTCTTGGGTTCCCCTTCGAGACCGCGGTCCCCGCGTAGCCCTCGGGTGCTCTGCCCGCCTGCAGCACTAGCAGGGCCTGCCTGGCTCGGGACAGGACCCCGCCTGGGCGCCGGCGACAGCGCGAGGACAGCGGGCCCCTTCCCCGCGCAGGTCAACGCGGGCCGGTCGCCTCCAAACCTGCGCTCCCACTTCCCCCGCAGGAAGGGATGTCCACGCCCGAGCCTGCCACGGGCCTTTAAGATGAAGGAAGTGACAGCAAGGAGTTTCCCCCCACCTCCACCGCCTCCAGTAACCTCGAAGGGGCTTAGATCGCATTTCCTCGCCTCCTCCCTAGTACATGAAGCCAGGAATCTCGAGATGCGCCCTGCGTTTTTTGGTCAGTCTGGAGGGGGGGGGTCTCCTGCAGCTCAGGGCTCCTGCGCAGCGTGAAAGCCGGTCTGTCCTCCTGGATGCTCCTGGACCCAGGGGTGCGTACCCCGCCCAGTCCGCGTGAGACGGCGCTGGAGGCCTCGGCTCGGGGAAGAGGAGGCTTGGATGGCTCAACCCGTCGTCCGCCACTGCCCCGCCGGCAGTGAAACCCTCCCCAAACCCACGAGCCGGGGGCGGGGGCGGGGGCGGGGGCGGGGCGGCAGGAAAAGACCCCGCGGGGTCAGTCCCCATCTCCACCCCCTTTCCCCAGTGGTCGCGGAGTCCCAGGGACTCCCCAGGCCCCTGGGGCCGAGGAGGCTGGGAGGTAAGAAACATCTCCGCTTGCCTGGGGCCATTTCCCGGCCCCTCCGCGCCTTTGCCTCCGAGCCGGCCGCTCACCCAGCTCTCCAGTTCAGACCCGGGCAGCCCGGGGCGCACGCTCCCCTCTCCTCTGCGAGCCACCCTGCCCGGAACCCCGCCCCGCCGCGCTCCCCTCCCGAGATCCACTGACCTTGGGAAGGCTCGGACCAGCCTCTCGCCCAGCCTCGCCGGGCGCAGCGCCGAGGATGAGCGCGGCTTTGCGCGCAGCGGAGACCCGCTCGCTTGGCGGCTTCGGCCCAGACTCCCCTCCCCCACGCCTTATAATTTAATCACACGCGATATTAAATGATCAAGCCGCTCATTAATCATCCTGCAAGTTATTGGGACCCAACACGCCGCCGCGTGTTTTGCCAGCCTAGAGATCCTTTCGCGGGGTCGGGGTGTGTCTGCGCTTGGGGGACGGGGGAGGGTGTCGAACCCACTCGAGAAACACTGCGAGCCCCACGCGGTCTGGTGGGGTCTCTTGCCTGGAAAAACGTTTGGAAAAGCACCGGCTGGTCTTCCTAGTTTGGTTGAGGGTTTGTTTAGAGCCCAAACGCATCCCTCCCAGGCCCCTTTCCTGACTATTTGGATTTTGATCACGACGATTAAGACAGCCGATGGCGTTATCAATCAACAGCATCTTAATTTGCAGTTTTTCTGGAGGGTGAATTTGACCTGAATCTGTGCATCTTCATTATCTACTGTGGATGGTCTGAAATTAATGCGTTTGAAATACAGATGAAATCATATCCCTGAAGTCATTTCAAAGAACAACTTTCTCCTCAACTCAAAGGGGCTCTCTTGCCTTTTGCATGATTATAGTTGCGAAGAAAAGAAAATAAAGAATTTTTTCCATTAAATCCTTAATTTGAGATTTTCTTTCTAAAAATAATCCATGTGTTTCACGCTGAAGTTTTTAGAAACTGGTTTTATTTTCTAGTTTTCCTCCTCTTCCTTTATTACTATTAGATGGATTTTTTTTCAAAAGAATAAACCAATTAAATGAGTTCATATGATTTGATTCCACACAATGAAAGAAAAAAAAAAAGGCTCATAAGAAGTTGGCCTAGTGGCACAAAGAAGGGTAATTAGTTCTCAGCATTCAGAATCGAAAACACCCGCAGAACAAGAAACAAAAGAGCGCCCCCCTGCCTCGAGAGGGGATGGTGTAGGTAGGAATCTGTCAACCAGTATTTAAATTTTTTTCAGTTTGAAACTAGTCTTCTGAAGAAAGGAAATTCGCAAATGAAGTCCTTCCCTCTGTGTTAGCATCAGCTAAGGCAAGTGTGTATCAAGAGAAGGCCATCTTCTGTAGGAAATGGCTGTGAATAGAGTTTAGTTGGCAGTTTTCTAAACAAATCTTAAATACATGAAATTATTTCCCTTTTAAAAATATAAAAACAAACATCAAACCCAGGGCATGTTCAAAATCCTTAGCAGGTAAATTCCTTTTCACCTTTTCTACCAGAAACTGATCAATTTAGAAGCAAATATGTACATACATCTTGACCCTGCAGTTGTGCTTTACCACAGAATATTATTGAAATCATTAAATGTGTCCAAGACCTTTCTTGAAATATTTTCTCTCCTGTTAATACATTTTCTGCACATTTCTACTCTACCAACACAAAGAGATAGGTATCAAAAACTCAACACACACAAACACACACACACACACACACACACACACTGCTGGGTGAAATTCATAAATCTTAAAAAAAACTAGTAAAGAGAAAAATGCACCATAATATGGTGTGAGTTTTTTTAAAAAAATAAGCCAACAGAGGAAAAAATGTCTTAAATATCTTAATCCAGAGAGTTCATGCCTACCTATATTTTCTGCTATTGAGACAATTATTGTCCAGACTGAGAGTTGACCTTCTGTTCCAGAAGCTCTTTCTAGCTAGAGTGGGCCATTGGCAACTGCCTGCTGAAAATAAAATCTGAAGACTTGGTTTTAAAACTGGAGACTTCAGTATAACCTGAAATGATCCTGACAGTGTGAACGGGTGGACTGGGCAATTGACTTACTTTTGAAACACAGCAAGAGGACAAAGAGTACATGGAAACTTGTGAAAAAAAATTGAAACACAAGTATTTTCTTGAATGGACCCATGGAAATGAGAAAAATGAATTCCTTCCATTCATTTGAGTATTTTTATTCACGAAAGCTAGTAGCTCAGTCTGTAAGGAATCTGCCTGCCATGCAGGAGACTTGGGTTTGATTCCTGGGTCAGGAAGATTCCCTGGAGAAGGAAATGGCAACCCACTCCAGTATTCTTGCCTGGAGAATCCCATGGACAGAGGAGCCTAGCAGGCTTCAGTTCATGGGGTCGCAAGAGTTGGACACGACTTAAGGACTAACCACCATTCACAAAACTATTCTTGCAGACAAGATCTCATTTGAATCCCATGGGAATGCACGGATGAGACTGGGTTCCTGCCCAGTCCCACCCACTCTCCAACCTCTGTGCATCCAACAAGTTATATCACCCAGACCGTGGAGGGGCAGTTGAACAGTTTCCTTCTGAACAGAGTCATGGATGATAAGCCCTGTAATAAGTCTTGAAATCAGTCCTACTTCAACTATCTTCTTTCTAAAGTTATTCTGGCTATTCTAGGTCCTTTGCACTTCTATGTGAATTTTAGAATCAGTTTGTCAATTTCTATTAAAAAAAAAAAAAAGCCCACTGGAATTTTGATTGGAATTCCACTGAATCTATAAATCAATTTGGGGAGAGTTAACATCTTAAAATTGTTGTGCCTCCTGACCCATATTTCTCTTCATTTCTTTAGATCTTCATTAATGTCTCCTGGCAAAATATACAGTCTTCAGTCTACAGAACTTTCACATCAACTGTCACCTTTATCTCTAAGTATTTTATATTTTTATGCTGTTATCAAATTTTTTTCAATTTTTTTATTTCCTTTTATTTGTTGCTGGCATATAAAAATACAATCATTTTTTTGTTTGTTGATGTTTTATTCAACAACTTTAATAAAGCTCACTTGTTAGTTGAGAGGCTATAGAAACCAGAGATCAGACACAACCTTAGTCTGATGAGAGGGTATTTGTCATGTCAATGACCATGGATGGACCTCTATTCCTCTATTAGCTGTAGGACAAGAGAATCAATTTCTCTGAGCTTCAGGATAATAATGCTTACCTTCTTATACTATCTTAGGGTCCACGGATCATGTGTGTTAAAGGGCAAATACTCAGTGCCTGCTGCATATTCTAAGCTCTCTACGGAAACTTGCTTTGTGCCTCCAAGTGCTAAGCACTCTTTAGGCCATAAGTAAGTGTTTGAAAAGTCCTTATTTATTTACCGATCAAGAAGTACTCTCCATTAAGAGCCAAAGGCTAAGTTCTTAGTTAATGTATATGCTGTTTTGAAACATAGAAGAGTCTGTCAGAGTCCATTTCCCCTTGGTCCACCCTGGAATTTACCTTTATGGCTTCTCTCCAGCCAAAGGCATGCTGTATCTCTTTAACTGAGGACCTTCTCTGGTTCAGGAAGCTGCTTGGAAAAGCTCATGGAAGATTGAAACTAATAGACAGCTAACATCCCAGTGGCAACTCTATATGCCCCTATCAGCATGATTTCGTTCTATTCTACACACTTATGAGTCCCTGTTGAACTATGCCCACAGTGGTCACTGGCTGATATAGGCACATAGACCTGGCTCCTTCTCTCCTCTGTGTCACATCCCCTCTTTCCCAATCACTCCGAGGAATCACCTCCTCAATTAGCCATTTGTGCCCTAAAACATCACATGAGATCTGCTTTGGCGAATGGAACCAAGGCAGGTCATTTGACAAAAGATGAAGCAAGTTAGAAGCAGAGCTAGACTTAGAACCCAGGTCTTCTGAATCTAGACTATATCCTCTAGTCCTAGTGGGTATGGAGTAATACACTTGACACAATGATAACACGATGTCAAGAAGCATTTACCTGGACACCGACAGAGCAGCACTGACTCCGTCTGCCTGCCTCCTAAGCCTGGTTTTACCAAGTATGAGCCTGACTGTATGTGGTTTCAGGCAGCAACATAAACAGCTAACAATTGAAGGAGGGGCTCAGGTTCTGGTCACGAAAGCCAGGGAGGGAAATTTCTCTAAGGTAATGGAATAGTTGTGGTAAGGGGTATTTTAAAAAACTCTGCTAAAGCCAAAACTCCAATACTTTGGCCACCTCATGAGAAGAGATGACTCATTGGAAAATACCCTGATACTGGGAGGGGATTAGGGGCAGGAGGAGAAGGGGACAACAGAGGGTGAGATGGCTAGATGGCATCACCGACTACGTGAGTCTGAGTGAACTCTGGGAGTTGGTGATGGACAGGGAGGCCTGGCATGCCTTGATTCATGGGGTCGCAAAGAGTCAGACACAACTGAGTGACTGAAATGAACTGAACTGAATGAAAACTGAGAGAGGGGGCTTAAGGCAGTAGAGCACATCTGGACGTATGACTTAATAATGCAAGTTTTAAAATCCCAGAAGTAGGTATCAGCAGCATCTCTTGGAGCACATGTTTCCATAAGCAGGGCACGTGTACCCATCTGACCCATTGGTAATGGTGGGTGTGGAGTTTGATGGTGTTCGGGGGTTCCGGAAAGATGCCTATCCCCATAACATTATTAAGTCAACTTTTAGAAAGTAAACAGAAGGTACTACATTAAATATCGCCACTGTCAATATCATAGTATACCAAAAAAAGTAGGAAAGAAGTGATGGATTTGCTTCTTATGCAGTACCATACGGCTGCATATAGAATGTGGTAGAACTATGGTCCTATGGATACTGACACAGATCTCTAAGACATATATATTAAGCATAAAAAGAAGATGCAGAAATGTAAAAAGAATATTATCATTTATATATTAAGTGATACAGTAGCTAGAGATATAGAAATGGAGGTGGAGAATAGTTTGAAAATTCCCTAAAAATATAAACATAGTTACCATATGATCCAGCAGTTCAACTCCTGGACGTATATCCAGAAAAGACAAAAACTCAAATTTGAAAAGTTTCAAGCCCAGTGTTCATAACAGCACTGTTTACAATAGCCAGGACATGGAGGTAATCTAAATATCCATGGACAGGTGAATATATAAAGAAGATTGTACACTTACACACACATAAATATATACAATGGAATATTACTCAGCCATTAAAAAGAACAAAATATTGGCATTTGCAGCATCATGAATAGACCTAGAGATTATCATACTAAATGAAGTAAGTCAGACAAAGACAAATATCACGTGATATCACTTATATGTGAAACCTAAATATATATATATAAATGAATTTAATTATAAAATAGAAATAGGCTCATATACATAGGAAAACTTATAGTTACCAAAGAGGAAAAAAGGAGGCAAGGGGATAAATTAGGAGTCTGGGTTAACAGATACTACCATATATAACACACATAACCAACAAGGACTTACTGTATAGCACAGGGGACTCTACTCAACATTCTGCAATAACCCACAAGATAAAAGAATCTAATAAACAATGGATATAGGTATAAATGAATCACTTTGCTGTATACCTGAAACTAACACAGCATTATAAGTCAACTATACTTCAATCTAGAAAAAGAAATACAGAAACATGAGTTCCTGATGGAAAGGGACATGGAGACTGTTATGGGCTGAATTGTGTCTTCTAAAATTCACATGTTGAAGCCCTAAGCCCTTGTACCTCAGAGTGTGACTGTATTTGGGGACAGAGTCTTTAAAGAGGTGATTGAGGGGCTTCCCTCATGGCTCAGTGGTAAAGAATTCACCTGCCAATGCAGTAGACCCGGGTTTGACCCCTGGTCCGGGAAGATCCACAGGCTGTAGGGCAACTAAACCGGTGCACTACGACTATTAAGCCTACGTTCGAGAGTCCAGTAACCACAGCTTATGAGCCCATGTGCAGCAGCTGGTGAAGCCCGAGTGCCCTAGAGCTGTGCTCCGGAAGCCACCTCGACGAGAAGCCCACACATACAACTGGAGAGTACCCCTGCTCATCACACCTAGAGAAAAGCCCGAGCAGCAATGAAGACCAAGTGCAGCCAAAAATAAGTAAAAATTTTTTTAATTGATTTAGATTGAAAAAAACTTGATTGAGGTACAACGAAGTCACTAGGTTGGGTGGGGCTAATCCAAAATGACAGGTGTCCTTATAAGAAAGGAGACTGGAATACAGATGTGCACAGATGGAAAATCACGTGAAGACACAGGGAGACTATGGCATGTCTGAGCCAAGGAAACAGGTCTCAGAAGAAACCAGCCCTGCCCAAACCTTGATCTTGGACTTCTGGGCTCCAGAACTGTGGGAAAAGAAAGTTCTGTTTTTTAAGCCACCCAGTCTATGGTACTTTGTTACGGGAGCCAGAGCAATTAATACAGGGCCGCCAGAGAAGCCAGCTTCCACACTGACCATCTAGTCACATGGACAAAATAATATCTTCTTCAGACAAAAGGCTCAATTCACTTCAGTCGTTCAGTCATGTCTGACTCTTTACAACCCCACGGACTGCAGCACACCAGGATTCCCTGTCCACCACCCAAACTCATGTCCATCAAGTCGGTGATGCCATTCAACCATCTCATCCTCTGTTGTCTCCTTCTCCACCCATCTTCAATCTTTCCCAGAATCAGGGTCTTTTCCAATGAGTCAGTTCTTCGCATCAGGTGGCCAAAGTATTAGAGTTTCAGCTTCAGTATCATTCCTTCCAATGAATATTCAGGGATGATTTCCTTTAGGATTGACTGTTTGGATCTCCTTGAAGTCCAAGGGACTCTCAAGAGTCTTCTCCAACACCACAGTTCAAAAGCATCAATTCTTCAGCGCTCAGCTTTCTTCACAGTCCAACTCTCATATCCATACATGACTACTGGAAAAACCATAGCTTTGAGTAGATGGATCTTTGTTGGCAAAGTAATGTCTCTGCTTTTTAATATGCTGTCTCAGTTGGTAATAGCTTTTCTTCCAGGGAGCAAGTATCTTTTAATTTCATGGCTGCAGTCATCATCTGCAGTGATTTTAGAGTCCCCCAAAATAAAGTCTCTCACGGTTTTCATTGTTTCCCCATCTATTTACCATGAGGTGATGGGACCAGATGTCATGATCTTAGTTTTCTGAATGTTGAGCGTTAAGCCAACTTTTTCACTTTCCTCTTTCACTTTCATCAAGAGCCTCTTTAATTCCTCTTTGCTTTCTGCCATACAAGAGGTAATATCTGCGTATCTGAGATTACTGATATTGTTCCCAGCAATCTTGATTCCAGCCTGTGCTTCATCCAGCCCGGCATTCGGCATGATGTACTCTGCATAGAAGTTAAATAAGCAGGGTGACAATATACAGCCTTGATATACTCCTTTCCCGATTTGGAACCAGTCTGTTGTTCCATGTCCAGTTCTAACTGTTGCTTCTTGACCTGCATACAGATTTCTCAGGAGGCAGGTCAGGTGATCTGGTATTCCTATCTCTCAAAGAATTTTCCAGTTTGTTGTGATCCACACAGTGAAAGGCTTTGGTGTAGTCAATAAAGCAGAAATAGATGTTTTTCTGGAACTCTCTTGCTTGTTGATGATCCAACAGATGTTAGGAATTTGATCGCTGGTTCCTCTACCTTTTTAAAATCCAACTTGAACATCTGGAAGTTCACAATTCACATACTGTTGAAGTGTAGCTTGGAGAATTTTGAGCGTTACTTTGCTAGAGTGTAAGATGAGTGCAATTGGGCGGTAGTTTGAGCATTCTTTGGCACTGCCTTTCTTTGGGATTGGGATGAAAACTGACCTTTCTCAGTCCTGTGGCCACTGCTGAGTTTCCCAATTTTGCTGGCATATTGAGTGCAGCACTTTCACAGCATCATCTTTTAGATTTGAAGTAGTTCGACTGGAATTCCATCACGTCCACTAGCTTTGTTCGTAGTGATGCTTCCACAAGGCTACATATGGTGTAATTGTATTTACAGGAAATTTTCTGCAATAGGCAAATCCACAGAGGCAGAAAGTAGGTTAGGGATAACCAGGGACTGGGGGGCCCAGAGGAGGCAAGAGTAACTGCTGCTAATGGATAGAGTTTATTTGTTTTTATTCAGTCACTCAGTTGTGTCCGACTCTTTGTGACACCATGGACTGCAGGATCTCAGGCTTCCCTGTCCTTCACTATCTCTTGGAGTTTGCTCAAACTCATGTCCGTTGAGTCGGTGATGCCATCCAACCAACTCATCCTTTGTTGAACTCTTCTCCCACCTTCAGTCTTTCCCAGAATCAGGCTATTTTCCAATGAGACAATTCTTCACATTAGGTAGCCAGAGTATTGGAGCTTCAACTTCAGCATCAGTCCTTCCAATGAACATGCAGGACTGATTTCCTTTAGGGTTGACTGGTTTGATCTCCTTGCTGTCCAAGAGACTCTCAAGAATCTTCTCCAACACCACAGCTCAAAAGCATCGATGTTTGATGCTCAACCTTCTTTATGGCTCAATCCACACATGACTATTGGAAAAACCATAGCTTTGACTAGATTGACCTTTGTTGGCAAAGTAACGTCTTTGCTTTTTAGTATGCCATCTAGGTTTGTCATAGCTTTTCTTCCAAGAGGTAAGTGACTTGTCCCCACTCAACCAAAGTTTCTTTCAGTTCAGTTCAGTCACTCAGTGGCGTCCTACTCTTTGTGACCTCATGGACCGTAGCACACCAGGCCTCCCGGTCCATCACCAACTCCCGGAGTTTACCCAAACTCATGTCCATTGAGTCGGTGATGCCATCCAACCATCTCATCCTCTGTCATCCCCTTCTCCTCCTGCCCTCAATCTTTCCCAGCATCCAGGTCTTTTCAAATGAGTCAGTTCTTCACATCAGGTGGCCAAAGTATTGGAGTTTCAGCTTCAGCATCGGTCCTTCCAATGAACACCTAGGACTGATCTCCTTTAGGATGGACTGGTTGGATCTCCTTGCAGTCCAAGGGACTCTCAAGAGTCTTCTCCAACACGACAGTTTAAAAGCATCAGTTCTTTGGTGCTCAGCTTTCTTTATAGTCTGACTCTCACATCCATACATGACTACTGGAAAAACCATAGCCTTGACTACACAGACCTTTGTTGGCAAAGTAATGTCTCTGCTTTTCAATATGCTATCTAGGTTGGTCATAACTTTCCTTCCAAGGAGTAAGTGTCTTTAGTGGGTGATAAATGTTCTAGAATTAGATAGTTGTGATGGTTGCACAACTTGATGGATATGCTAAACACAACAGAACTGTACACTTTCAAATGGTGAATTTGCTTTTCTGTAAACTATACATCAATTTTGGGGAGGTTTCTATTTTTATTTTTAACTATTTTTCTTATTGTAGAGTTGATTTGTTAATACAATGTTGTGCCAATCTCTGCTGTTCAGCAAGGTGACTCAGTTATACACCTATGCATTCTTTTTTTTAATATTCTTTTCCATTATGGTTTATCACAGGATACTGAATATAGTTTCCAGTGCTAATATACCTCAGTTTTTTTAAAATGGCTACATTGTCCCATCAGCCAGTATTTTGGGATGGTTCTCTGGGCTGGGTTCTGGTCCCAAAGCTGGGCTGAAGAATTCCAGAGAAATAGATGCCAATCTCTCTCTCTGCAGAAGACTTAAAGTTGACTTATGGTGGTGAACCATTGCTTTAAAATACTCACTGTGCATTATTTAAATAGCTGGAGGACTTTTCTGGTGTTTGAGTGGTTAAGAATGTACCTTCCAGTGGAGGGGACTCAGCTTCGATCCCTGGTTGAGGAACTAAGATCCCACATGGCACTGGGCAACTAAACCCATATGCTACAGCTAGTGAGTCCGCAGGCCTCCATGAAGACCTAGCCCAGCCAAAAAACCCAAGATTCCAGTTGAGTCAAACCCCAAAAAGTCCATTCCAGGAAGAAGCAATGCCTCTGTCACACCTCCACACACCCATGCCAGCTTCTGCTCCAAGGGCAGCTACCCATTCCCTCCTATTTCCCTGCACCCACAGACACTTGCCATTGTGAGAAGCCAGGGAAGGCGGAGGCTGAGAGCTTGGGCTCTGTGCTGTCTGGTGTGGGTTGCAGCACCATACCTCCTCTCTTGAGCTATGTGGCCTTGGCTGGATGGCTTACCCTTGCTGTGCCCCAGACTCCTCATCTGGAAAATGGGCATGATGCATGTAAACAGCTAGGAAGAGCCTCTGTTCATAGGAACTGTATGATGTTATTTATCAGGGCGCGCGTGCGCACACACACACACACACACACACACACACACACTAAGAAAATGAAGCAGTTGCCATTCCACTTTGGTATGTAAACAGCTAGGAAGAGCCTCTCTTCATAGGAACTATATGATGCTATTTACCAGGGCACACACACACACACACACACACACACACACACAATGAAGCAGTCACCATTTCACTTTGGTGACATGGGAAAGTCCTAGGAAAGTAGGAATGCTTTTTGTCCTCCAAGAGATGTGGGAACCATTGCTTAATGAATGTCTTCTACAGGCCAAGGCTGTTCTAGGAGTTTCTCAAATGTTACTTCCCTCTCACCACACAAATAAATAAAAGAAATCAAGAAAAATTATTTAAGGGAAGCCCTAATAAATAAAACTATGTATTAATTTATTATTTATTAAGCAGAATTTTCTGATAAACAATTTATTACTTATCAAACACATATTTATCAATAACTTATTTATTAAGTAAAAATGTTTAATAATATATTATTTACTCAATAAAAATTAAAGTAGAATTTAATTTTTAATTGTCTATTTCTAGGCTATTTTTACATTAGAAATTAGCTTATTACTTAGTACTGGAGTGAGGTGCCATTGCCCTCTCCCTATTAAATTATAAAATTTATTAAATAAAAATTCAGTACTCTCACTTTAAATCAGCAAAGTGAAGTATTTAAGAAGTTAAGAAATGTCACAGAGCTGCATAGCTGATAGAAGGCAGTTGTTGTTTAGTTGCTAAGCTGTGTCTTTGCATCAGGTGGCCAAGGTATTGGAGCTTCAGCCTCAGTATCAGTCTTTCCAATGAATATTCAGGGTTGATTTCCTTTAGTATTGACTGGCTTGATCTCCTTGCAGCCAAGGGACTCTCAAGAATCTGTCACTATCACCATTTTGCAAATGAGGAATTTGAAATACAGCAGGGTTAAGTAAGCTGTATAAGGTCACACAAAAGAGAATCCCAGGGACGGGGGAGCCTGGTGGGCTGCCCTCTATGGGGTTGCACAGAGTTGGACACGATTGAAGTGACTTAGCAGCAGCAGCAGCAGCAAGGTCACACAGCTTGTAAGAGGAGGTGATAGTATACTGCACAGAGGGAAGCCCAAATCCTCAGCCTCTGTATTCTGTGTCTTGTCTAGGACACAATAGCAAGTGTTTATTGCCTCAGGGAGGGTGTTCTGGGTGGCAGTCACCATCCAGGTGCCTCAGGAATGAATAAAGCCTACGTTTCTACAAAGATACGAGCCATGGATAATTGCAGACGATGTGAAAAGTAGAGCATTCTAAACCCAGTGCCCTGTCACCTGGTAAACACGATCACATAGTCATCAAACTCAATGGTATTTATTATGGAGACTCCTTTGGTTTCAACCTGTCTTCAAGTTTTAAGAGCAGCACATTCCTTTGTTTCCAATCCTTGTAGTTAGGAGTATTGTTGAACCTTTGCAAGAAATGCATCCAAGTGGCATACAATTATGAAATCCACCAAACGAATTTTAAGGAGATTCTCAGGATTCAAAGATAGTTCACGTGTGCAACCAGGGATCCAGATAATCCTCAGCCAGGTGGAACCAAGCCACCATCCAGTCCTATGGTGCAGGGTTTATCATTCCAAATCTATCGCCTCTGATGACTCCTTTGTCAACAATGGGAGGATCCTAGAAACCTCACGGAAGCAAATTCAGGGATTTCAGGGAAACCCTAGGTTCTCAAGGGCTATGGGGCAGAGGGAGCCCAGTTCCTTTAAGCACCAAGTCTCTAGTACAGCCATTCAGCAACTCTGTTATTCTTTTTCAGCTGTTATTTAGTTTCCATAGAATTTACATAATTTAGAGACTTACACATTAATTGTTGGTTGACATGATATGAAGTCAAATGAGGAAATCTATGTTTTCACTTTACTGGAATTTGAACACAATCCTTATTGTTTTCAAATTAGCTACTATGAATTCCTTAGAACCAAATGCTCTTACTAACTTCATATATTGCTGTGTTAATTAGTCAGGATTTTCCAGAGAGACAGACCCAGTATGATAGATAGATAGATACACAGACGTACCTCATTGTTTTGTGCTTCACTTTATTGCACTCTGCAGATACTGGGTTTTTTTTAACAAATCGAAGGTTTGTGGCACCCAGCATCAAGCAAGTCTATGGATGCTATTTTTCTAGTAGTACTTGCTTATTTCATGTCTCTGTGTTAAATTTCAGTAATTCTCTCAATGTTTCAAAATTTTAAATGATGATATTTGTGATGGTGATCTGCAGTCAGTGTTCTTTCATGTTACTATTGAAAAAAATTATGACTCACTGAAGGCTCAGATGATGGTGAGCATTTTTTTTAGCAACAAGATATTTTTAATTAAGGTATGTACATTGTTTTTTTAAGATATAATACTGCTGCACACTTAATAGACCCCAGTAAAGTGTAAACATATGTACTGGGAAACCAAAACACTTGTTTGACTTGCTTTATTGCAATATTTGCTTTATTGAGGTTGTCTGGAACTGAACTTGCAATGTCTCCAAGGTGCACTTAAATCTATATCTAGACAGAGCGAGAGAGAGATGAATATACTTTAAGGAATTGGCCTATGCAGTTATCGGGGCCAGAAAGAGCTAAGTCCATGGGCAGGCCTGCAGACTGGACATAACAACAGAAGATGATGTTGCAGTCTTAAGTCTGAACACTAGCAGTCTGGAAGACTAGGGGACTTCAGTCTTTTCTCTGAAGACCTTCAACTGATTTAGATGAAGCCCACCCACATTATTGGAGAAGGAAATGGCAACCCACTTCAGTATTCTTGCCTGGAAAACTCCATGGACAGCAGAGCCTGGCAGGCTACAGTGCATGGGGTCGCAAAGAATCAGGCACAACTGAGCGACCAACACTTTCACCTACATTATGAAGAGCAATCTGTTTTACTCAAAATCTACAGATTGAAATCTAAAAAATATGTGCACAGCAACATCTAGACTAGTGATGTGACCAAACAAGGAGCACTATGGCCTAACCATATGCAGATATGCAGATGACACCACCCTTATGGCAGAAAGTGAAGAGGAACCAAAAAGCCTCTTGATGAAAGTGAAAAAGGAGAATGAAAAAGTTGGCTTAAAGCTCAACATTCAGAAAACGAAGATCATGGCATCCAGTCCCATTACCTCATGGCAAATAGATGGGGAAACAGTGGAAACAGAGTCAGACTTTATTTTTTTGAGCTTCAAAATCATTGCAGATGGTGACTGCAGCCATGAAATTAAAAGATGCTTACTCCTTGGAAGGAGAGTTATGACCAACCTAGATAGCATATTAAAAAGCAGAGACATTACTTTGCCAACAAAGGTCTGTCTAGTCAAGGCTACGTTTTTCCCAGTGGTCATGTATGGATGTGAGAGTTGGACTGTGAAGAAGGCTGAGCGCTGAAGAATTGATGCTTTTGAACTGTGGTGTTGGAGAAGACTCTTGAGAGTCCCTTGGACTGCAAGGAGATCCAACCAGTCCATCCTAAAGGAGACCAGTCCTGGGTGTTCATTGGAAGGAATGATGCTGAAGCTGAAACTCCAATACTTTGGTCACCTCATGAGAAGAGTTGACTCACTGGAAAAGACTTTGATGCTGGGAGGGATTGGGGGCAGGAGGAGAAGGGGACGAAAGAGGATGAGATGGCTGGATAGTATTACCGACTCGATGGACATGAGTTTGGGTAAACTCCGGGAGTTGGTGATAGACAGGGAGGCCTGGAGGCTGCGATTCATGGGGTTGCAAAGAGTCAGACACGACTGAGCGACTGAACTTAACTGATGGCCTAACCAAGTTGACACATAAAATTAATGACCACACTTCTCTTGATCAATATTACCTTCCACCAAGGATGGCATCTTCCCTTCTACTTTCTACTTCCTAATGAGTTATGACCTCCACCTCTCCCCCACCATGCTTGACCCTCTTTCTACTTTATTTCTAGATCTTCACTATTCTATGTAGAAGCCATTAGATACATGATCCTAAAATATTAACAAATTAAAACGAGATTCAAATTTCAGTCCCAGGCTTGCACTAACTACATTCAAGTGCTCAATAGTCACATGCAGCTGGTGGCTACCATATTGGACAGTACAGAGTAGAACATTTCCATCATTGCCAAAGGTCCCAGTAGGCAGAGCTGCTCTAGATGTTTCTTCATTCTAGTTTTGCCTTTCCTACCTAAGACTCTCTCCTCAGACATTGACTCTCATTGAATCTCAGAGTTCTACTTTTGCCATCTCCTTTTCCATCTGGAGAGTCACATAAATTCTCATTGAGGATGCTTCAGAAAGATAGTTTGATGCATCTGTGTAATTCTTACATATGGAATGTTTGTGTATGGGTCAGGATGAGTAATGCTAGCTGCTGAAACAAACAATCCCAAAAGATCAGTGACTCAACAGAGTAAAGGTTTACTTCTTGCCTAAGTTACAGTCCTATGCTCTTTATAGCCATTCACTCTTCTTCCAGGGCCTCTTATCTCTTGTTTTGCATCCAACTGGTCACCTAGTGAAAAGTGGGGAAGATAGTACAGGATGTTTTGGTCTGGAAGTGGCTACATCTCTTTTACTCAGTTTTATTGCCCAGATTTGGTGTCAAATAGACCCAACTCACTGCTAGAAAGAATGAGAAATGTAGTCTTTCTGAAGGCTAAGGAGGAAAATTAACACAATGGCAACCACACAGTGATCTATCACAGTACGTAGAAGAAAGCATTCTATGTCAAGGAATACTGCTTTCCCAAACAATAAACTATGTATATATAAAAGCCCTTCTGGGTCACATAGTATATTCTTTACACATCTCTTTCAAGAAAAATTAAAAAAAGATCAGTAACTAAGGTGAGTTTCAAGGCCATATAGAATGGAGGCTAGGAAAGGATAGACTTGGGAATTGAAAAAGTCTGCGTTTGAAGTTCGACACTACCACTAACTGGCCAAGAACATGGTGGCAGTGTGATGTTAGGCCAGCTGCTTAAACTTGCAGGGCACTCAAAGGACTCTCGTGGGGTTTAAATGAGGACCTTCATGGGTTTGCACTGGTGTAGGCACTCTGTGGCAGGAGTGGCTAAAGACATAAATATATATATAGTGGCTAAAGACACACACACACACACACACATATATATGTGATGCTGCAGACTTTCTCCCACTTTCTATTTTTTGAGTCTTCTCTAATTACAAACTGTGCAGTGACTGCAAAATGATACTTTCCTGTCTTCATGTCTGTTATGGGTTGAATCATTTACCCTCTAACCATGACCCCAATTTATATGTTGAAGTCATAACTCCCAGTATCTAAGAATGTGACTTTCTTTCAAAGTAGAGTCATTGCAGGTATAATTAGTGAAAGTGAAAGTGAAGTCGCTCAGTCGTGTCCGACTCTTAGCGACCCCATGGACTTCAGCCCACTTCAGCTCCTCCATCCATGGGATTTTCCAGGCAAGAGTACTGGAGTGGGGTGCCACTGCCTTCTCCGAGAATTAGTAAAGATGAGGTTATACTGGAGGAAGGTGAGCCCCTAATCCAACTTGACTGGTATCCTTATAAAAGGGGAAATTTGGAAACACACATACATACAGGGGGAATGCCATGTGAAAATAAAGGCAGGGATTCAGTGATGCATCCACAAGCCAAGGAATGCAGAAGATGGCCAGCAAGCCACAGAAGCTAGAGGAGTGGCATAGGATAGATTCTCCCTCCCTGCTCTCAGAAGGAATCATTCCTGCCAACAGCCTGATCTCAGACTTCTGACCTCCAGAACTATGACACAATGAATTTCTGCTATTTAAGCCAGCCAGTGTATGGTACTGTATCATGGTAGCCCTGAGAAACTAATATAATGTACAAGCAGTTATTGACTCAAATACAGAGAATTTAATTTTAAAATGTTCACATGGTGTTCACATTTTAAAATGTATAATGTTAATTTCAGCATATTTCTGAAATCAATTTTCCATCCATTGATTCAACTGTTTCAGAGCTACAAAAACGGCAACTTCCTAAGAGTCACTCTAAGATCCATGTGACTAGCAAGATTAGAGAGTGGCTTTTTTTTGCTATTTGCTTAATGGGACTATTAGGGAATCATCTTTGGAACTAGCTCATTAATATTACATAAGTGACTGATTGCATCACCTTTGCCAAGTCCCTTATCTGACCCATACCTTTCTCCTCCTCTGAAAAACAAGAACTTGAGGCTACATTCCTCAACTGATTTCCAACTAAGAAATTCTGTGGCTTTCCAACAAGCCATTCTGTGGCTTGTAAGAAACCTTGCCCATCAAAGAAGACATGATAGCCTGTGGTCCACATAAGCTAAGAGCAGAGGTGCTTACAGAAATCAGCTCTCCTAATATAAAGGGACTTAAGAGCAATAGTAAAGGAGAGTGCTCCAGAAAATTAAATATTCAAAGGGAAGAACGGTATATTAAACGTCTGTCACCATTGAGAATGCATAATTTTGGCATAAATACTCTAAAAATATTCATTTAGTTTGCTAGGTGTTATTGTTAATAAACAGATCCTGCACCTAGGTTTGTCATATGTCATTAATAAATCAGCCCAAGAATGCAAATTACAATGATTTTGAATTATCTATTTACTGTTTAATTATATTTAATTTTAGACTCTCCTAAAACAGCCTAATAAAAATCTGGGATGCTAAAAGACTGCTTAATCTGCTTACTCTGTGTATTTGCTGAAAATAATTAATTATATTTTTTGGGGATTTTTTTTTTCCTTAAAAAACTAATATTGGTAGGGATGGACCTACACAGAGTATTGTCAAATCTGCATTTGTTTTTTTGCCAGGGTTGTAGTAGAATTATTGTTTGCAGTAAAATTTGTAAGGTAAACCTTTGCTCACTACTATGGGATCAACTTGGTATAATGATTTGCTCTAACAACTAACTAAAAGTAACTTAAGTACTACCCTTAGATTCAGGCAGAAGGCCCCTGCTCTGGCTTCTATGTTACAGAGCCTGCTCTGGCCTTTGTCTGTTCATGCCATAAGGAGGCCCCAGGGCCAGGGGACATGCTTGCCTGGAGGTCTCATAAACACATACACACACCCTTCTAGTACATATTCCAGGTGTCCACCACCCTGACATTTCCTGGTCAAAGGGGCCTAAGCTCCTAAGGACTTAAAAAACCCTGCAGGAATTCTCCCTTTTATGAAGGCACCTTGGACAAGGTAGGAGAGAACATATTTTATCTACAACTTGTCATCTTGATTTATAATTGGTTAATATTTGGACAGATGGCATGAAGGTCTCCATTCATCCTCTTGCTCTGGACCTAACATATGTAAAAAGGTGGCTGAGTAAACATCATCATTTTATTTATTTTAAAAATTTTATTGGAGTATAATTGCTAGTTTGTACTGTATAGAAAAGTGAATCAGCTATACGTGTACATATATCCCCTCTTTTATGGGTTTCCTTGCAGACCTTTGAATGGTCCATCTCTTCTGCTGATGATTTATTTCCCAGTTTAAGTCACACCTGGCACACATGTAAGTGAAATTAATGGCCGAGAAAAAAACAAAAGAAGTGAAGAATAAGAGACTAAAGAAATCCTACAGCTTCTTTTTTCCTGTGGGTTTTAGAGAACAGTTATTGTTCTTCAGGAAGTTTTCCCCCAAATGAGTGATGATGATGATGATAAAAATGGATTCTTCTTCCTATGTCCTGGGCCCCTTTTAAACACACACACACTAATGAATCTTATCATTATAGAAACAACACTGGCAGATCCTGCAGTAATGGCCCCCAGTTTTACACATGAGGAACCCTGAGCATGAAGAGGTGATTTGTACGTGGTCACACAACTGGACAGTGGAAGAAGCAGCAGGCTCCAAAGTCCCAGATGAAGTACTGTCCACCCAGCTCTGTGCAGAAATGTCAGCTTTGCAAGCAGCTTGCTAGCAAGTTCCCCTCTTCACCAAACAGTAATGTAACCTGCAGCCTTAGCCACAGCCTGAGGGGAAGCACAGACTTTCAAGTAACAGGGTTCTACTGTCAGGGTTGGACACAGTTGCTGAGGACTGAACCTTTTGTCTTTTTCATGTTTTGTTCTGCATTTAAGTCTGGTATGGGAACAAACCCTTTCATGGATCACAGCTGTGTCATGGCAAAGGGGCTTGTGTAATTCAGTGAAGCTATGAGCCATGCCATGCAGGGCCACTCAAGACAGAGGGGTCATAGTGAAGAGTTCTGACAAAACTCTGGTTCACTGGAGGAGGAAATGGCAACCCACTCCAGTATTCTTGCTGTGAGAACCACATGAACAGTATGAAAAGGTCAAAAGCTATGACAATTACTAATAGCCCCAGGAAGAATGAAGTAACTAGGCTAAGGCAGAAACGAAGCTCAGTTATGGATGTGTCTGGTGGTGATAAGCAAAGCCCAATGCTGTAAAGAACAACATTGCATAGGAACCTAGAATGTTAGGTTCATGAATCAAGGTAAATTGGGCGTGGTCAGCAGGAGACAGCAAGAGTGAACATTGACATCTTTAGGAATCAGCACAGTAAAATGGACAGGAATGGACGAATTTAATTAAGATGACCATTATATCTACTACTGTGGGCAAGAATTCCTTAGAAGACATGGAGTAGTCAACAAGCCCATAGTCAACAAGAGTTGACCCTCGTAGTCAACAACAGTCGGAAATGCAGTACTTGGATGCAACCTCAAAAATGACAGAATGTTCTCAGTTCATTTCTAAGGCAAACCATTCAACAACACAGTAATCCAAGTCTATGCCCCAACCACTGATGCCAAAGAAGCTAAAGCTGACCACTTCTATGAAGCCCTACAACACCTTCCAGAACCAACACCAAAAAAAGATTTCCTTTTCATCACAGGGGATTGGAATGCAAAAGTAGGAAGTCAAGAGATATCTAGAATAACAGGCAAGTTTGGCTTTGGGGTGCAAAATGAAGCAGGCAAAGGCTTACAGGGTTTTGTCAAAAGAACATTCTGATCATATCAAACACCCTTTGCCAACAATACAAGAGATGNAGAGGATGAGATGGTTGGATGGCATCACCGACTCAATGGACATGAGTTTGAGTAAGCTCCAGGAGTTGGCGGTGGATAAGGAGGCCTGGCTTGTTGCAGTCCATGGGGGTCACAAAGAGTGAGATATGACTGAGCAGCTGAACTGAACTAAGAGCAGTGAGCCTTAAAGTAAAAGAAAGTTGAAAGCTATTAGTTTTGCAAAGCAATGAGCAATGAATATTGTTGTCTATATCCTATTTCAGTGTTTGGATGTACCTGTTTGACCAATCCCAGTCACTGTAAGGACCTTTGTCTCCTAAAACTGGAGTTGTTTTGATGTCTGCAACCCCAGGTAGTCACAGCTGGTTTGTCAGCCTGGAAATGTCTTGGGAATGAAAGAGAAAAACAACTTGCCTTTTCTCAGTTCTCTTAAGAGGTGTGCCATCGCAGTGTTTAGTTCAGGTCAGTCACTTAGTCATGTCCGACTCTTTGCAACCCCATGGACTATAGCACGCCAAGCCTCCCTGTCCATCACCAACTCCTGGCAGTGTTGGTGTTCTTAAGTGGTGTATTGCTTACCCACATTGTCTTAGCTGTTGTCACATATAGATGTAATTTCATATTCTGAATTTTTTCCTTTTTGTATAAGGTGTTTTTTCCACGTTGTGATGAACGCCAGTCACTGAATCTAAAAGAGCCTGATGCAGTGATTTATTTTAATGTATCTAGTTCCCCAAGCATGATAGCAACATGAATGTGTAATCAGCTCTTACAATCATATAAAAATATCCCTTTGAAAGGCTATTAACCAGCCCCAGTTTTTTCAGTGCCGATATTGATTCAGAGTGAGATACCATAATAGTCCAGAAATTGATGCTGAGATATTTGTTGAGTAAAGCTGAAGATGGTATTGAGACAAAAACCGAATAACAAGTGGCTTATAAGGAGAAAACTAAAGCTCGTGGCTATGCTTTGAGGACCACCCAGGTGTGTAAAACTTCGAAAGGTCCAGGTCTAGGATGAGGTCATGGAAACTGGGACCTGTGAATATACATCCTAGGGCTGGGTATTTAAAGATTTTGAAATAGAGAGTTAAAGTGCAGAAATTGCAAGATGATCCACCCAATAAGTCTTTCTCTGGCTTTTTTGTTGGGGTAAATATCTTAAGTCTTAGATTTAGAAGAACAGATAGGAAAGTCAGTGTTGGGATGCTGCCTTGTGGATGTGTTGAGAAAAATGAGCCTGTGAGGAAGAGTTAATGAGATTGGCATCATTTTGTCTGGAATTAGAAGGCCAAGAGGTGTTTGTGATTTTTCAGTTTTTGAAGTGTTAGAGTAGAGAAGTGTGACCAGTGGATTGTCTGTGTGTAGTGAAGATAGAGTAGGAACAAGGAAGTTTTACATTCTTTATTGAAAAGGACTGGTTGTTTGAGAGGTGATGGATTTCTGTAAAGACTGTGGTCCTTTTCCATGTGAGGTCATAAGTGAATTTTAAAAATTATTTTAAAACAAGGTCAAGCGTACAGAAAAGTTGCAGATAAATAGAACAAAGACCTCTAATATTCCCCTCACCCAGATTTCTCAACTCTTAACATTTTACTTCACTTTCTTTCCCCCTTTCTATTTGTCTGCCTGCCTGTCTAAAAGCACGAGACTTATCTAGACCATTTGAGAAGTGCAGGTATGTGATGCCCCTGACATGGTTACCATATAACTCTTCTTGTCAGGGGCATCAATACACCAATCCACAGACCCCAGTAGATTTCAGTAGCCGTCCTAACACCTGTTTTTCCTGGTCCAGGATTCCACCTGTGAACCTGTGTTAACGTGTCTCTCCAGCCTCTCCCAGTCAGGACACATTCCTCTGTCTTGACCTGTCTTTTGTGTTCCTCGCAGTTTCATAGGCTACACCTCTCATCCCAGAGGATAACCCTCCAGCTGGGTCCATCTGATGGTTCCTCGCAAACAGACAATGATCACTCTTTCCTGGTAGGAGCACCATAGGCCTGAAGCAGGGACAAAAGTCATAGCCATGTTTAAGGATCTTCTGCCCTTGTCATTTAGTGTTAAATTGCTTACACTGTCCAGTCAGCCACTCCTTGTTATCATACTGATTGTGAAATCTTAGACAGGGAATAAAAATTTCTAACATGGAAGCTGTTATGCCATATTTACTTCAAGTTCACTCTTAGTAATGAGAAAGTAAAGATCTGTTTGAAGCTACTAGTTTAAAAATTTGTGATTCTACAAATTTTTTTCTTTTTTAAACGTAGGCACTTCCCAGCTAAGGAATGGGTTGTGTTCCGCAAGCAGAGATTAGGTGTTTGGGTTTTGGACACCATTTTCCCTTTAAAAGAATTTTGGCTAAATAGTGGTTTTCATTCTAGATTACACTGAGCAGAGAAATTTATTTATAATAAAGCTAACAGTATGACCTTTGGGGGTTTTAAGGGAAAAAATGACTGAAGGAAAATAGAAACTAACAGTCAAGGGCTCCCGAGTGACTGTGCCTCAGCCCTTTCCCACAGGAAGCCACTGAGCCCTTCCTTTGCTGGAATCCTTGTCTTTGATTCACAGTCTTTTTTTGTTTGTTTGTTTGTTTAAAGACATTATATGATTTCTTTTTCACCCTTAGATAATGTTAGCTTAATGTTAGCAGCATGGCTTCAGTTGAAGCTGTTACTCTGGTGGTCATTGAGCAGAATCTGTGGTTGAACCTCCCCAGGGCTCTTTTTGAAGCTGGAATGGCTTCCTGTCCTGCGGTTTTCCCCTCCAGCCCCTGGGTTTTGGCCATGGCCACCGTTTCTGCTGCTCAGTTTCCCCTGCTTCTCACCAGACCAGGTGTGCAGGTGGGCATGCCCACTCTGTCCTCCATCTTCCTACCAGCACTCATCAGAAGCTCAGAAGCCTTTGTGGTGTAGCTCCTGGGAATGGCAGTCAGTGACCGATCATGATGGTGTTTCCAGGTTATACAAGGAAACGCCCCCAGATCACAGTCATGGTGTCAGGGACCTGGTGTCCCCTAAATGTGAGTGAGGCCAAGTCTGCTTCTCAGAGACCCCTTCCTGACTCAGCCATGAGGCCCTGCCCAGGCCCGTCTGTTGGAAAACAGAATGAGCCCTCAACCTGAGGTCCAGGATGGATTTAGGGTAGCCTCGTGTCTAGACCTGGTGGAATCCTCATAGCTCTCAGAGATGCTGGACATGTTGTATTTTAAATGTTTATCTTATGTATTGTCTGTCCTTACCTCTTGAATATCACTGCTTTAGGGTAGGAGCCTTAGTTGGCTCATTCACCAAGTCAATCTCCAGGACTAGAAGCAGAGCCTGGCTCATGAAGGCACTCAAGAAATAATACTTGCGGAGTGAATGGACCTGCTTTCCAGGCTTTTCTTACTGCATTTCCGCCTTTACTTCGAAAAGCTTGTTCTTTTTGCTTCATACTGGTGTCCTTTCTGCTTTTTGACTTCCCTAGTTCTTTGGTGTCTTGAGTTTCAAATGCAGCTGGCATTTTCTGCTTCTTAAACTAGAAAGGGTTTCCCTAGTAGCTCAGCTGGTCAGGAAGATCCCCTGGAGAGGGGATAGGCTCCAGTATTCTTGGGCTTCCTTGGTGGCTCAAACAATAAAGAATCCACCTGCAATGTGGGATACCTGGGTTCGACCCCTGGGTTGAGAGGATCCCCTGGAGGAGAGAACGACCCCTGGGTTGAGAGGATGCCTGGAGAAGGGAACGGCTATCCATTCGAATATTCTTGCCTGGAGAATTCCATAGACAGAGGCAGCTGGGAAGCTACAATCCACAATCAGAGTCTGACAGACTGAGCGACTTTCACTTTCTTTTCACTTCAGACCAGAGAAGCATTTTCAAAAAGGAGGTCATGTTCTAAATTTGACTGCCTGTTACTGACCAGTGTAATTTATTCATAAAATATTTCTTTATTATAGTGAAAAGAAGAGATTGGACCTGGAAAGGAAACTTTATGAATATCATCAGTCTGATATATACCGGTAAGATATGACAGCAGAAAATTTTAAGACCAATTTGCCTAGCTCAGATGGTAAAGAATCTGCCTGCAATGCAGGAGACCTGGGTTTGATCCCTGGATCAGGAAGATAACATGGAGAAAGAAATGGCAACCCACTCCAGGAATTTTGCTTGGAAAATCCTATGGACAGAGGAGCCTGGCAGGCCACAGTCCATGGGGTCGCAAAGAGTCAGACATGACTTGGCGACTAAACAACAATCAAAATTTAGCCCTAATATATGTTACAAATACCACAGTTGTAGTCCTGTTACTATTCCTTATTTCTCATGTGTAAATGTTTCAAGTAAACACTGCAGTTTCATATAATCACTATCAAGTGTAAGAATAAATTTGATTAAAATAGATTTTAAAAATTACTATATTTTCATTATTTGGTGTTTGTGTAATTTCAGGAATCTATTTTGCTTAAATATCTTAAAAATAAGACACATTATAGTCTTATCTTTTGGGTCACAATTTAAACATAGTGAATCTGTGAATGATTAAGGCATAATTATTATAGCTGACCTTTCAACAGAATGGTAGGCAGGGTTATGTGGTATCTCATTTTGGAGTTTCCAAGCATTTATTTATTTTGNTTTGCTTAAATATCTTAAAAATAAGACACATTATAGTCTTATCTTTTGGGTCACAATTTAAACATAGTGAATCTGTGAATGATTAAGGCATAATTATTATAGCTGACCTTTCAACAGAATGGTAGGCAGGGTTATGTGGTATCTCATTTTGGAGTTTCCAAGCATTTATTTATTTTGGGGGGGGCTCCAGAATCACTGCAGATGGTGACTGCAGCCATGAAATTAAAAGACACTTGCTCCTTGGAAGAAAAGCTATAACCAACCTAGACAGTATATTAAAAAGCAGAAACATACTTTGCCAGCAAAGGCCCATCTAGTCAAAGCTATGGTTTTTCCAGTAGTCATAGATACAGATGTGAGAGTTGGACTGTTAAGGAAGTTGAATGCTAAAGAATTGATGCTTTTGAATTGTGGTGTTGGAAGACTCTTGAGAGTCCCTTGGACTGCATGGAGATCCAACTAGTCCATTGTAAAGGAAATCAGTCCAGAATATTCACTGGAAGGACTGATTCTGAAGCTGAAACTCCAATACTTGGGCCACCTGATGTGAAGAACTGACTCATTGGAAAAGACCCTGATGCTGGGAAAGACTGAAGGCAGGAGAAGGGGACAACAGAGGATGAGATGGTTGGGTAGATTTGATGAACATGAGTTTGAGTAGGCTCTGACAGTTGGTGATGGACAGGGAGGCCTGGCATGCTGCAGTCCATGGGTCGCAAAGAGTCAGACACAACGGAGTGACTGAACTGAATTGAAACGTTTCTTCACAATTTGAGCAGAGTTACAATCCATTTGCTATTATAAAATATTTTCATAATACAGTGCATTATTGCAGTTTCTAACAAAAATTTAAAATACCTAAATGAGCCCTTTGGAGCACTTTAAATTTCTAAATTTTTAAAAATGTTAATGGGTTATAGTGTATACTTTAATTCTGTTTCTATATGAGCAGGTAGGAGAAGGCAATGGCAACCCACTCCAGTACTCTTGCCTGGAAAATCCCGTGGACAGAGGAGCCTGGTAGGCTGCAAGTCCATGGGGTTGCTAAGAGTCGGACACAACTGAGTGACTTCACTTTCACTTTTCACTTTCATGCATTGGAGGAGGAAATGGCAACCCGCTCTAGTGTTCTTGCCTAGAGAACCCCAGGAATGGTGGAGCCTGGTGGGCTGCCACCTGTGGGGTCGCACAGAGCCGGGCACGACTGAAGCAACTTAGCAGCACCAGCAGCAGCATGAACAGGTAGTTTTGAAGCTGTTTGTCACATAAAAGAATGCTAATGGGCTGTTCACCTGCACAGGGCCACATAGACCCTGCTCTTGACACCACACTTAATTTTGAGAAAGAAATCCATGTAAATCTTTATGTGTGAATGGTGTAATGTGGTCTTGTATCCATTTCTCCAGAGAGTTATGCCTAGAGGTGATACCTCAGTGATGTTGCATTAATTTCCTCTCTAAAGATGCATTCTGTCCTTTAGGCTGCAGCATTTGGGTAAAATATCTTAGAATACACTGTCTCATTAACAGTTTTGTTAAAGCAAATCCGTAGATTTGTCCAAGTCTAACTCCATTGTTTACAAATCTGTTTTTACTTTTCTAGAGCTAAGCTGAAGTATATAAAACTAAAGAAGTACCTGAAGGAAATATGTGAATCAGAAAAGAAGGCTCAAATTCGAAACCAAGAATATTTACAGCAGTTCGAGCCGATCCAAGCTGACGTTACCACAAGTTTAGAGAATCTGCAAAAACTGAAGGTGGTGTTTTGTACTGTTTTTTGTTTATGTTTTAGTTTTCTTGTCCTTTTTTTGCTAAGATTGGGAATGACGAGAATAAGTTTCAGATCTGTGACAGTCACTAATGTTAGGTTGCTTATCCAGAAGATTAACTGTCAGTTTTTTTTTCCAGGAATTAGTTACCATATGGCCACATTTTGATTAGACAAGTTGAAATTGCATGTTCTCAGATTTCTGCTTTAGTTGAGTTACTGGAATGTCTGTGCTTTGTTATACTATACACATGGTTAACTTGAACAGGCATGGCCACTTGCCATACCTGGCCCCTCACCTGGTACCTGGTATCTCTTGGCATCATCAGGATATCTTGCAGAGACTGGCTCTTTGTTCAGAGGGTTCTTTTTCTCTGGCGTAGGCCCCTCTGTTCTGGGCAGGCCAGGTATCAGGAGGAAACTGAGAGGGAGAACTGGTCTAAGGAGTTGGTCCTCATGCCCATCGACTCTGAGAATCAGAATAGCTTCCCCTTCCCTGCCGTCTCTCACCCTGGCTCCCTACTCCCTTAGGCTGCTTGACAAACTGTGCCAAGCGTGGAGGGCAAGGCCTCATTTCTCACTATATGTGCTGCTCAGGGCTTTTACCTGACTTAACCCACCTGCTCACCGGTTACAGGAGAAGTTGGCTTCAACACTCCTTTTTTTCCCTCTTGAACTTTCCCCCAGCCTTGTATTATAGAAGTTTTAAGTATACAGGAAAAGAATTATTGTAATAAACATTCATGCTATGGTCTGAACGTTTGTGTCACCCTGCCCAAATTCATATGTTGAAATCCTAACCCCACAAAAGTGTATTATTAGTGGGTGGGGCCTTTGAGAGGTGCTTAAATCACAAGGGTGGGGCTCTCGTGAATGAGATTAGTGCCTCATAGCAGAGGCTCCAGGGCACTCTTGGCCCCTTCCACCTGAGGACACAGTGAGAAGATGGTAGCTCTGAGCCAGGATGGGGGCTGTCTCCAGAAGGCCACCTTGATCTTGGCTTTCAGCCTCCACAGTTCATAAACAATTCCTGAGCCGCCCAACCAGCACTGTTTTATTATAGCAACCTAAATGGACTGACATCTTGTGATCTATCCAGTTATAAATATAAATATTTATAACAGTTATAAATATTTTGCTATATTTGCTTGGCCTGTGTCTGTGTGTGTGTATTTATTCCTGAGCCATTGAAAGTAAGCTGCACAAACCATGACATTTCTCCCCTAAATACTTAAGTGTGGATTCTCCAAAAACAAGGACAATCTCCTCCATAATCATACCATTATCACATCTAAGAAGATTACTAATGATTCCATAATATTTAATATTCAGTTGATATTTTAGTTTCTGCAGGTCCCTTCAAAAGTCTGGTTTTCCAGACCAACCAGGGTTCGCATGTCATATTTGCTGTTGTGTTCTTTTTTAATCTGTTACTCTGATTTGGTCTCCTACCACTCTTCCTTTTTTTTTTTTTTTTTCCAAATGACACTGCCTTTTTGAAGAAGGCAGGCCAGTTGTTTGTAGGATGACTTACATTCTGAATTTGACTTGTTTCTTTGTGGTGTCATTTAACTTGTGTAGTGTTCCCTGTATTTCTTGTGAACTGGAAATTCAGCCTAGACTAGCACCTCCCAGTAGAGCTTTGCGGCGATGGGAGCCTTCTCTCTATAGATGCTGTCTGATACAGTTGCCACTAGCCATACACGGTTGTTGAGCACTTAAAATGTAGCCTGGGACACTGAGGACTGAGTTTTGATGTTAGTTAAATTTAAATAGTCATGGCTGAAGTTATATACACCCTGATATATCCGGTCAGGTGGTACATGAGCTATAATGTCGGGTGGTCCTGCTTGAACGAGGCTGAGTTTGATGTCTTGGTTAATACGGCAGTCTGTAGGTCTCTCTATCGTAAGGTACCTTTCTCTGCTTTGACAATTAGTAAATAATCTGCAGAGTGGTGGCTTGGCATCTTGGAAATATCTTGTTCTTCAGCAGCCTTTTGCCTCGTGGTTTTAGGATCCATTAATGATGCCTGAATCAGTTATAGTGGAAGTTGTGAAATGTTTCTGATTTGGTCTTATCTTCTATCAATACCTTTGTTAGCTGGCATTTCATGAAGAAGACCTTTCTTTCCTCCTTCTTCTCCCTCCCACAATTCACTGTGGGCTTGTGAATTTTTGTTTCATCATTACATTATCAGTTACTATAATTATTCTTTTGCTCTTCACATTTTCCTGTCCTTTTGACAGGATGTTCCAGGTTTACCTTCTGCTTCCCTGCCTCAGACCTGGAATTAGGCTCTTATGTGAGGAACTGTGAGTACAGCTCACAGAGCAGCTCTGTACCCCTTTGAGTGCAGAGGGGTACTTAAAAACCAAGATTTGCAGGCTGACTGTGCTCAACTGATAGTCTTAACTACAGCCCTTCAGGTTTTCCCCTCTCAGTATTCAGGTAGAGTGCTTAAGGCTCAGTTTATGAATGTAAACCAGAGAATCAATGGTGCTGTGAGGACATGCCCCCCCTCCTTCCTGCTCCTTTCATCCTCCCCGTCTACCCCCACTCCCCACCTTGGCAACTTGTCACTAGCATTTTTCCTCGGGTGTCCTTTGGTCTTGTCTGTTTGGCTTTTCTCTGAAGCTGATCCTGAGACAGGGTCTGCCTGTTAGTGGCTTGCATGGGAAGTGCAAGGATGCTGCAGGTGGGTAGCTGAGACAAGGAAGGACAGGTGACCGAAGCAGGGTGTTAAGTCAGCTCCAGTCGGCAGATGGAGATTACTCCCACAGGGATGCTCCACTGAGTGGTTCAGAGCATTTGGGAGGTGCATCTCCTGGCTGCTAAGCATCACTGGTTGAGGGCTGATGGGGGAGAGGTACAGAGGGTGAGGTTTCATTACCCATGTGCTCCTGTGGGCAGAGCAGCTTCCCCAGGGGCTGAGGAGCCTTCAGCACAGAGACAGGAGCGCTGGAACCTAGGATCACCCAGAAAGCTTTCAGGGTCATATGAGGAGCATTGCCAGCCTCCACTTTAGCCTCCTGCATTCAAGTGCCAGGCACGGGGCTGGCATGACAGGGCTCAAGGAAGGTCCCCAGGGTCGGGGAGCGAGTCCCTATCTAGTCCTGTGTCTCCTCCCCCTGAAATCCTTGATTATAAGAAAACATAAGCCATAGGAAGAAGGAGTTTTTGCTTAAGACTTATTATTTAATAAACCTCTTTAGTTTGGGGTGTTTATTTTGTAAACCACTCCTCATCTCTTTTTAAAGATATTTTCTCTTGGCATTTATAGAGGATGCCTGCTGGAAGCTCTTGGGCTTAAAAATTAAATTTATCTGTTGAGTTCAAAAGAGTAGATATAGAACAGAAAGAAGTAAATTGTATTTTGTTAATTGCCTTATTTATCTTTTCTTGGCTTATTTTGTCATTTTTACTGGCCTTATTAAACTGATTTAATTAGGTATCTCTTTATATCATTACTGCCATCTATTGTGTTAATAGCACTGTGATAGAGAAAAAAGAAGTCCCGGCTTAACTGTTACTAAAAATGGGGCATCATATAATACATTTTAAGATATTTTGAGGGAGACAAGTCAATTTTGGTTATTATTGTCTGTTCACTTTTTGAGTGTCAAAACAAAAACTTGGGCCCATTTTGTATTTAGACTGAGAACTGAGAAAACAGTTTTCTAATTTTATCTCATAGATGTGTTTCTAATTGGAAAGCATCACTGCCTCATTTGGAAAATATACTGTGATGGAAAATTATCTGTGATGACCACAGTCAAGGGCTTTTTTAAGGCTTTAATTACTAACATATGAATCAAAGTGCTTTTTATGCCTTGCTTTTAAGGAAAAGTCACTTCATGATGGAGTCACGTTCATCAGTTAAGAGCGTGATAGTGACACTGACATCTTTAAGTCATTAGGGCCAGAACAAACCTGATGCCTGCGGCGCTGATCACAGATGTCCACAGGGCACGTGTATCCCTAAGAAATGCCATGTGTTTCCAGTTGATGGTCTAGCAAATAATACACTCAGTGGCTGTGACGAATAGGACCGGGATACTATGTAGATATCATTCAGATAAGAAATCAGTAGGATTGCTTTCTTTTCCCTTTTTAAGGACAGAACTTTTCAGAGAATATCATCTAATGTGTTACTTTCATGATAAAATAACTGGATTTTCATGATAGCTTAATCAAGGTTTTATTTCCTGAATTGATGAAAGGCTGAGTAAAACTTCCATCAATGTTATTTTATTTAAAATATATAACATTTTACAGAATTCAGCTCTTGATATGTGTTGTTTGTGAAATTGTGTGGTTTCTAAGATAAGCTGAATGTCTCAGCTGTATCAGCTTCTACTGTCTCTTCACTATTACTTTTATGTTGTAAAGACTGAAAAATATAGACAGGTGTTGGTTGTAATAATATCCTCCACAAAATCAAACTTTGTTTATTTTTAGATTGAATTTGAGACTCAGATTAAGAAGATGCAGCTACTCTCAAAAGATAGCCTGGGGAAAAAAGGTGAACTGAAAGATGAAAACAAAGAAAAGGTAGTAAGTTAAAATGATAAACTTTCTGTTAACAGGATTTTTGGAGTGTTCATGTTTTAAGATATTGTTTTAAATAAGATCATCATAAGATCTTTTTGATTATACTCTATGATTATTTAAAGACATTTCCTTATAGAGTATTGCTTTAGTGTATAATTCAATTAAACTTGCTGAAAGGCAGTCACTGTGGCTGCAAGAGAGATAGATCCCAAAGAAAACCTCAGTGTTGTTAGCAGATGAAATTGTGTTTTTATAATGCTTTGTAGCTGCTTTTTTCTTCATTCCAGAAATGTTTTAAATGAGCAGTAAACAAAATAGGCATTTTGCTGCTTTTCTTTGTATACATAATTTTGTACATTTTAACCTTTTCATACATAAAGTGGAAAGAAAGGATTGCATATCTCAGCAGCAGACAAAAAAGAACGGCAAGGAATACTTAAATAAATTCTGCTATGTATCTGCCGTAATGCAGGCTTCTAATCCTCCTCCCTATCTCCATATAAATGATTCTGTTCAAGACCATAGATGTTTTCCTCACTAAAAGCAGTAAAGCTCTTTTAGATGAAATGTCTAAAAACATCTTGTAATAACTTGGAGCATGCTGGCAAGAGTAGTCACTTGTGACTATGTGTGAAACCCCCTCAGCAAGTCGATATTGTAATAAGCAAAACCGGGAGCATCACTCCATTATTCAGAGAAGCCAACAGCGTGCTTGCTCCTTAGGCTGCAGCATTCATTAAGAAAAGCTTCCTGGGCTGAAAGCTGGAAACAGATGATAACGGGATATGATTTTCATATTTAATGCTTTCCTTGGAAGAGTATGTGTGCTACAGATTGATAGAAGAATCAACTGCTACTTTACTAAAAGACTTTCAGGTTTGCCCTATAGCTACCGATGGAATCATTCAGCCAAGAAATTAACTTTTTCTCCTTTTACCTGCTTTATATATCTGCTAAGCAGGCTGCCTGGCTGCCAGTAAATGTTATTATGCAGTTAACTGTTTGGTATTTAAGACTCTTATCAGAAAAGAAACAGAGGCCACACTATTTTGTTTTTATAGTAGGAGCAAGGTTTTCGTTTTTCTTTTTTTCCTGTGCACTAGCAGGCATTAATCTGAGTTTATAGAAAGTTTTAGTTTTCTTTCTCAAAGATTAAAAAGTTAAAAAACCTAGAATTTAGAGCATTCTTTAAGCTGTAGGATATAAAACACCAAGCCCCAGCAACCTGACCTATATGAAAAGGCCTTTAATGTTAAATGACTTTTCTGCCATTAGATGCACACCAAATGTGGTGTGATGTGATAGACTTCTGAGCCATTCAGGCAGTCTTTCTGTTTGACATTTGGTCATGAAATAATTGACATGTTTTTAAATCTATAATCCAGTTTGTTCTTTCTGTGCTGTTCCTGATAGTCACATTGTTAGTATGGCAGTGTCAATGGTACTTAAGTAAAATGGAAGATTTTTTTTTTTATTGGTACTACTGATTCCTTACCTTACATATAGTTATACAGTTTCCTTTTCAGTCATATTTATTAGTGTAAGAGACATATAGCGGCCAACCCCCTAACATGTTACGTAGAATAGTTAGAAGTGTTTCATGAAAAGTGTTACTTCCTTAAAAGCTTTGACTGTTGGCAGTATGTAAGAATCAATTAGGTAACACTTTGAGACATTTATAAGTTTCCTTTTTCAATATCCCATTGATGTTCCATCAATAAAAAGGTAAAGACATTACAGCAAAATCCCAAAGTAGTTCAGTCAGTTCAGTTCAGTTCAGTCACTCAGTCATGTCTGACTCTTTGCGATGCCATGGACTACAGCACGCCAGACTTCCCTGTCCATCACCAACTCTTGGAGCCTACTCAAACTCATGTCCATTGAGTCGGTGATGCCATCCAAACATCTCATCCCCTTTCATCCCCTTCTCCTGCCGTCAGTCTTTCCCAGCGTCAGGGTCTTTTCCAATGACTCAGTTCTTCGCATCAGGCAGCCAGAGTATTAGAATTTAAGCTTCAGCTTCAGTTCTTCATATGCACATTCAGGGATGATTTCCTTTAGGACTGAATGGTTGGCTCTCCTTGCAGTCCAAGGGACTCTTGAGTCTTCTCCAACACCACAGTTCAAAAGCATCAATTCTTCAGTGTTCTGCTTTCTTTATAGTCCAACTCTCACATCCATACATGACTACTGGAAAAACCATATCTTGGACTAGACAGACCCTTTTGGGGGCAAAGTAATATCTCTGCTTTTAAATATGCTGTCTAGGTTGGTCATAACTTTTCTTCCAAGGAGCAAGCGTCTTTTAATTTCATGGCTGCAGTCACCATCTGCAGTGATTTTGCAATCTAAAAAAATAAAGTCTATCATTGTTTCCAAAGTAGTTAACACTTCAGTTCAGTTCAGTCGCTTAGTCGTGTCCGACTCTTTGCGACCCCATGAATCGCAGGATGCCAGGCCTCCCTGTCCATCACCAACTCCCGGAGTTCACTCAGACTCACGTCCATCGAGTCAGCGATGCCATCCAGCCATCTCATCCTTGGTCGTCCCCTTCTCCTCCTGTCCCCAATCCCTCCTAGCATCAGAGTCTTTTCCAACGAGTCAGCTCTTTGCATGAGGTGGCCAAAGTACTGGAGTTTCAGCTTTAGCATCATTCCTTCCAAAGAACACCCAGGGCTGATCTCCTTCAGAATGGACTGGTTGGATCTCCTTGCAGTCCAATACTTACTAAATACTAAACTAAAACAATTCCTTATCATTTAGGGATGTGTTTTATCTTTCATTGGCAACCTGTGCACCTCTTCTTTCAGCATCATATGAGTTAGTCTCTGTGCCTAGAGCACTGGTCTCCAGGGACTGGCCTGAGCCCCGTGATTGAATTCAGTGGATCATTGTTGAGTGAGTGCTCTGTTTGAGAAGCCACAGCAGGTCCCTCTAGGAGTGCCATGATGCCTGCCCTCCAGGTGTTCCCCACGAAGTGCTGCTCTTTCCCAGGCCTGGGATAGTGTGTGCTGCGGGCCAGCTCCATGGAGAGAAAGGGTTCACTTCCTCTGTAGTATGTCCTCTGTGGCCTGGGGAGGAGGTGACATGTGAGCTGACGTGAAGGGTGGGGCAGGTGCCATTTCCCAGGGATGCGATAGACATTTTCTAGTCTGGAAATGTTGTGAATGAGGGAGTGGAAGCTGGAAACCTGGTGGGTAGCCATCAGCCTGGGTAAGGGCCAGTGTTCTTACAGGAAGTGGGAGAAGATGAGCTTGGAAAGGACCATCGTGGAACTCCGTCCCAGGCTCAGGGATTACCATCCCCA
>SJYA01002033.1:1606519-1631537 GCA_006410615.1 Neotragus moschatus
CAGTGTGCGTGCACGTGCGCAGTGGGGCAGGTGGAGGAAGCACTGGGGCGCAGAGCAGTTCCATCAGAGGTGGAGGAAGGCGGGGCTGGCAGTGCAGTGTGAGATTCCCTAGGGGAAGGAGCTCAAGAATCAAGGAAACCAGGTTTGTTCAGATGCAAGGAATGAACCAGAGACCTTGAGTTGGGGTGGCCATTGAGATGGAAAACACCAATGGAAGGGGAGAGGAGCTTTCAAATTCATGATAATTCTGAGTTACAGAAGGATATCTTTTAAAAGTGGTTGTGTACCTTTCAACCAAAAGCAGTAACTTGGAGGCTCTACTAAGAAGAATGATCAGATAGTAATTGTCTATTTTTTCAGGGTAGAACTTTGGCTCTGTTTTATAATAGGGCACCCAGTGTGTCCATGCTTCCAGTGGCTGCTCTTCAGAGTCATGTATTCTCTTCAGTAATCATTGGTCTGTTCATCCTCCATGCTTGTTTCTAGTATGAATCCACTTAGTAAACTCTCATTGTTGTTAATTAACAGGAAAGACAAAGTTCAGGTCCCAGTTTGAATCTTCACAAATTTTACTATCATATAGTCATCCTGCTCTATTATACATTGTCATTTTTTACTTTGGGGTAGACTCTGATACCATTGGTCTCTAGGCATGTTCTTCTCCTTGCCCAGTTCTATTATGTATCAGCAGTGACTAGGACATGTACCTAAAAGCACATCAAAACATATGTACCCAGGAGAGGTGGAGATGGCATTTGTGAATGAGAGCATAAACTTTGAGGTTGGGTTTCTGAGGTTTCTAAACTATTATACTATAAAATATATGCCCCTAAAAGCAGAAGTGAACTGGATACTTCACAGAAAAATTATGCCATACCAGGGCTGAAGAATGTAAAGGATGAGAGAATTTCATCATAGGGCTATAGGCTGGTTGAGGAGTTCCACTCCCACTGTTGGAAATTTCCTTGCCAGGGTCACATGGAAAATGGCTGTGCAGATTGTTATTTCTGCTTCTAATCCTAATAGTAAGAACAGGAAACAGTCACTGCACATCTGTTTTGTCAAGGCCTTCAGTAAGCAGTTTATATTCATCAACTCATTTAATCCTGTCGACAGTTCTGGAAGTAGATACTGTTGTTACCCTCATTTTAGAGGAAGGCTCAGTGAAGTTGGTTGACTTGCCTAAGACTGCACTGCTTGCAGGAGCCCAAGTTCAAACTCAGACCACATCCATCTTATTAGTTATCTTGCTGCCACTGCCTTCTAAGGTAGTCTGGATGAAATGCTCTTCAAAAGTTAGGAGAAATCCTTGGTTGAATAAAAACAGCCTTGTCTTATGGTGCAAAATAGTTCAGTTATCCATTTAGATGCATTTTCACCTAAGCATAGGAGAGGCTGAGATGGTCTCCCTTGCTGCTGGACTAGTCCAGCTGGATCAGATGAGATGGGATTCTGTACTGGTTGAAGTGGAGTGAGAAATTAGACATACACTTCAGATTTCATTATGAGGAATTCTTATGTTATTGTGTAACCCAATTTGAGTTTAACTCAGTTTTGAGTGTTGTGGCATAACAGATGAGCAATGGAGTCCTTGTATCTGGGTTTGAATCCTGTGACCAAGAGCAAATTGTCTGCCCTTGCTAAGTCTTCCTGGAGTGGGTATAACAAAAATGGTTGTTTCAAGGCTTTAAAAAGTAACCAGTAGAAGTTGGCTTGACACCTGGAAAGTGCTTGGCACATGTCCACTGATCCTTCTGTCACTGTAGTCAGCCATCTTCCTGCTCCCTTGGGGCTGTACTGAGGAGTCCTGACGTCACACCACTTACCTGTGGTAGTGAGGCCAGAGGTACCTACCAATTAGGAAACGGAAAGGAAAGCCACTTGGTGGTAACAACACGTATTAGATGATTTTAGCGTGATGATAGTACCAAAAAACTTAAAAGATGTACCTTTGATGCCTGAATTTAATGGACCCATTTCGAAATTGTGGTAGTTCCAACTTCTTTTGGATTTAGTGCCCAGAAACGTCTCCTTTTGGCTACAGTTGTGAAAGTTTGGTTGAGTCTCTCATCTACCCCAGTGGCAAAATGAAAAGTTAAAAATCACATTGTTGTGGAGTCTCAGTCTGCCTGGACTGCCATAACAAAACAGCCCAGACTGGGTAGCTTGAACAACAAATCTGTTTTGTCACAGGCTGGACGCCTGAGATCTAGGTGCCAGCTGGGGTGGTTTCTGGTGCGAGCTCTGAGTTGCAGACTGTCCTCTCTCTCTGTTCTTGTGTGTCCTTTTCTCTGTGCATGTGTGTGGAGAGAGAGAGATCTCTGGTCTGTTCCTCTTCTAAGCACAGCAGTCTACTTGATTGATAGACCTCATTTAACCTTTATTACCTCCTTCTAAATCCTTTCTCCACATACAGTCACATTGGAGGTTAGGACTTGAACATAAGAATTTAGGGAAGGACACAATGCAGTGTGACACATAATAAAGTGAAAGAATTCCTCCAGGATTGTTACATGTAAATTTTTATTAAGGGATTTGGGGAAGTCTCACTGTGACTTAAGGACTTGTTTACATAGAAGCTAAGAGCAGTAATAGTACTGTGTGGAAAGATGGAAATTAGGTCTGACAGCTCCATTTTTCTATTCTGCATTCATCATGATACTAATTTCCTTATCTGTGGGGAAAAATAATAAGAAAAATAAAGATTACCACCACATTCTGCAAAACATGTAGAATAACATAAATATATTTTTCAAAGTGCAATAATGGTCAAGGTCCACCTGCTTTGAAAACTGTAGTTGGTGATTATTAGCTGAGAAATTGCTACAGTAGTTCTAAATTTGCTGCTCTCTCCAGCAGTATGGCCTTTCCCCCTTCCCTCAGTAAAGACGAACTCCTGGTTTTAAAAGTTACCTTCTGTTCACTAATAAGTCTTTTCAGTTATATTCATTTGCTTTGCTATAACTTTCTCCATATGCTTTCAGTTTATTTAAACTAAAACAAAAAAAAATTCACCCATTTCTTATATTCCCCACTCTTCTACCTCTGGCAACCATCAGTCTGTTCTCTGTATCTGTGAACTTGGTTTGTACTTGTTTTTGTTTTTTTAATCTAAATGTAAGAGAAATTGGGCTTCCCAGGTGGCTCAGTGGTATAAAAAAAAAAAAAAAAAAAAAAAAAACCTCCTGTCATGCAGGAGATGCAGGTTTGATCCCTGGGTCGGGAAGATCCCCTGGAAGAAGTATGGCAACCCACTCCAGTATTCTTGTCTGGAGAATCCCATGGACAGAGGAGCCTATTGGGCTACAGTCCATAGGGTTGCAAAGAGCATCCACGCATGTAAGAGAGATTATACAGTATTTGTATGACTTATTTCACTTAGTATAATGCCTCAAAGTTTATTCACATTGTTGCAAATGGCAGGATTTCCTTCTTTTTTATAGCTGAATAATATGCCATTGTATATTTGTACCACTTCTTTACCCATTCAGCCATTATTGGACTCTTAGGTTGCTTCCGTATCTTGGCTATTGTGAATAATGTTGTGGTGTACATGGGGGTGCACGTACCAAGATAGTGCTTTTGTTTTATTGGAATTGCTAGATCATATGGTAGTTCTAGTTTTAACTTTTGAGGTATCTCCATACTGTTTTCATAGTAGCTGCACCAGTTACATTCCCACCAATAGTACACAGGGGTTTCTTTTTCTCCACATCCTCACCAGTACTTGCTATATCTTGTTTTAGTAGTAGCCGTTTTAACATGTGTGAGGTGATATCTAGCTGTGGTTTTCATTTCCTTTTCCCTGATTATTAGTGAAGTTGAACATATTTTCCTATGCTTTTTGGCCATTTGTATGTCTTCTTTGGAAAAATGTCTATTCAGACTTTTCTGCCCATTTTTTTTTGCTCTTGAGTTGTGTGAGTTCTTTATACATTTTGGATATTGGCCCTTTATCAATATGTCAAGACTTCCTGGTGGTTCAGCTGGTAAAAAATCCAGCTGCAATGCAGGAGACCTGGATTCTATCCCTGGGTTGGGAAGATCCTCTGGAGAAGGCAACGGGTACCCACTCCAGTATTCTGGCCTGGAGAATGCCATGGATTGTATAGTCCAAAGGGTCACAAAGTATCAGACATGACTGAGTGACTTTCACTTTCATCAATATATTATTTGCAAATATTCCCTCCCATTCAATAGTTTTCCTCTTTGGTGATGGTTTTCCTTGCTGTTCAGAAGCTTTTTAGTTTGAAGTAGTCTCTCTTGTTTGTTTCTGCTTTTGTTACATTTGCTTTTGATGTCAGATTCAAAAATCATTGCCATGGACTTACATTAAAGAGCTTACCATCTGTGTTTTCTTCTAAGAGTTTTATGGTTTTGTAAAGCATTCAAGTCTTTAATTCATTTTGAGTTAATTTTTGTGTATGGTATTAGCTAATGATCTAGGTTCATTTTTTTTCATGTGGCTGTCTAGTTTTCTTAACACCATTTGTTGACAAGACTGTCCTTTTTCCATTGTATATTTTTGGCTCCTTTGTTGTAAATTAATGACCATATGTATGGGTTTATTTCTGTGGTCTCTGTTCTGTTCCATTGATCTATGTGTCTGTTTTTTTTATGGCAGTGCCATACTGTTTTAATTACTGTAGCTTTGTAATATATTTCAAAATAAAACTGCATGATGCCGCTAGCTTTGCTCTTCTTTCTCAAGATTGCTTTGGCTATTTGAGTCTTTTGTGTTTTCACAGAAATTTTAAGATTGCTCTGATTCTGTGAAAAATTCTGCTGGAGTTTTGATAAGGATTACATTGAATCTATAGATTGCTTTGGGAAGTATGGCCCTTTTAACAATATTAATTCTTCCAATCCATGAGCACAGACTATCTTTCCACTTATTTGTGTCTTTTCCAGTGTTTTTCATTAATGTTTTATAATTTTCAACATGAAATCTTTTACTTCCTTTGTTATATTTATTCCTAGGTATTTTTATGTAGTTATGAATGAGACAGTTCATTTCCTTTTCTGATATTTCATTATTAATGTATAGAAACCTTCTTTACGGTCCAACTCTCACATCTCTATATGACTACTGGGAGAGCCATAGCTTTGACTATAGTGACTGAACAACAACAAAACACAGTGAGTTTTATAAAACATGGTAGGTGTTGATTTCATTGGTCATGCTTCCTTATCTCATTTTGTTCCTGAAAACAACCTAAATAACCTTATTGTTCATAGATAGCATGTTTAACTCTTACTTATGTCGTTTGGGGCTGCAGGTTGTAATGCCGGCAGAAATTAACTCAGGGACGGCCATGTCAAGAGGATTGTATCAGCCAGCAACCATCTTTATGGGCCGCCAAATGTCAGCTGTCTCAGGCATTGGAGATTTTACTACAGAGCAGAAATCTCCCCAACCCACAAAGAACTTTTCAATTCCTGACCCACATTCACACCGGCAGACAGCCCAGAGCAGTGATGTGACAGACAGCCATGTAGTACAAACTCCTGGTGACACACAGTGCTTAAATAAGTCTGACAAAATAGATGGAAAGACATCTCTTCAGATTGGTGAGAAAACGCCAGTCACAGCCAGCGCATTGTCTGAGGAGGAACAAACTCATTGCTTTGAGATAGGAAGCAACGCACGTCAGGGCAAGAGTAATTTATCTGAAGGCAAAAAGTCTGCCAAACTCCATTCCCCGTTATGGGAGAGATTAAGTCCAGAGAACAGAACGACTGATTTAAAGTGTGACAGTTCCAGGAGATCAGAGGGATCAGAGGGAGAAATACTGACACGGAAGCATATTGAAGTCGAGGAAGAAAGAGCCAGACCGCCAGTCTCACCGCTGTCAGGCTCAGAATCCTGCGCATCTGAAAACGAGTGTCCTCAAGAGAAGCCCCCTGCCAGAGAAGCTTCCTCAGGTGGGAGGAGAGGCTAAGATGGGTTTGCTGATTTTTGTCAGTATTTTGTTTTTCTGGGTGGTGATGGGTGTTAAAAATACAAAATACCATCTTGTCATATCTGTCCCAAAACAAAGTAGTGACTGTGCCAATGAATTCCATTCTAATGCATTCTTAAATATGTCCACAGAAGTACCTTTGCAAACAAATTCTCTGATTTTTAAACCCACTGTGATATTTTAAAAATATTTTTAATGGGCTTTAAAAGAACACCACAGTTGCTTGTGGATTGTTTCTGCATGTTCCTAGCTGATGAGTAGTTCTGCTCTGAGAGGTAGAGCATCTTACCTCTCCCAGCTCCCTGAAGTCAGTGATCGGCCATCTGTTCACGTCCCCTGTTACAGGTCACCTTCCTTGTGAGGACTCACAGTCACAGAAGCCCTTCAGAAAAGAGCAGGAAGAGCAGGAGGAGGAGAGTTTGAGCAGCAGCAGTGACCTCACAGTTTCTGTAAGCGAAGATGATCTGATTTTAGAGAGTCCAGAACCACAGCCAAATCTGGGAGACACAATGGAGCAAGAAGATGGAACAGAGACCTTAAATGTAATCCACTCTGAGCAAGAAAGAGATGCCCCATCCACCAGAAAACCGAACTATATTTTGCAAGCCCCAAGCACTCCTGATTCACCAGATGAGTCCTTCACTAACTTGCCAGCAAGAGAGTAAGTCATTCATTTTTTTTCACTGTTCAGTTTTAATTATAGATTTTTTTTTAGAGACCATTCCACTGGGAGTATATTATTGAACACTCAGCTATAAGTGTGTAAGTTCCTTAATCTTAATTCTCATAAATAGTCTTTTGGATAAGGACTAGTTTCTTTCTTTCCTTTTTTTTTTTTTTAAGTGAAATAGCTTTAAAAGTCTGAATATCATTGAAATCATGGTGACTGGCAGTTTATAATGATATCTAAAGAATCCCTGGTTAATTCATAAGTAATTCCCTCCACTTCTTACCCACCATTCTTTTAGAAAACCAGTCATTTTGGACTTGTAGTAACACAGGTGACAAACACTTAAACTTTTGGGAATTCAGTTTTTGAGATTGAGAACTTTGTATCTAAATAATTAATTTGCTTAATCCTTCTATCTCATTCCTTTGTGTCATTTTTGTGATACAATTAAATATGCATCAACAGTTTTAATAAGTGTATTTGTAAGACAGCTTTCCTTTTCTGAGTGTAAATGTGAGAATACTGGAGATTTTAAGGTTCAAGAGGAGTGTCAATGTTATATATTTTGAGCACTTATAAAATCCAAGTCATAAAAATTCATATGTGATTTTTTTATTTTTCACAAGCTCCCCTGGTGGCTCAGATGGTAAAGAAATCCACCTGCAATGCAAGAAACCCAGGTTTGCTGTTGATTGGAGATAGTGGAGTTATAGGAAACATGGAAACAACATGCTGAGAATCAGTTCTGCAATAAGGGTAGCACTAATAGCATCAAATATCTTAGGGATACAAGGAACCTAAGTAAACAACACAGAGTAGGCCTCACCATCTAAGGTGGGACACTAGGACTCCCCTGGCAGTGCAATGGCTAAGACTCCATGCTCCCAACCAGGGGGCTTGAGTTCCCAGGGCTTGAGTTCAGTTGCTGGTCAGGAAACCAAGATCCCCATGCCACACAGAGCGGCCTAAAAAATAACTTGGCCACTTGTCCCTCATTTGGGGAATTAGTTCAGCCTCAATCACCCTGGGAGAGGTAGCGGGATTCGCTAGACAGCAGGAGAGAAGTCCAGTGCACAGATGCTCTTTAAGTATCTGCTTGCATCCTGTTTGCTAATGTCTCATTGTCTACAGACGCCCACAGGGCCCAGTGCAGAGTCAAGAGGTAGATAAAGACAGCCCATCTCTTGTTGAGATGAGTGGCAGAGTTGCATTGCAAAGGGTATGTACCCTGCAATGAGTTTATGGCCAGTTTTTGTATCCCACCACAGTACTTTAAGACAAATTCAAATAGAGATAAGCTCGGTGTAAGTCCAAAGGGTCGGGAAACGTTTTATACAGGTGTTGATACAGCATCTTGAAGGATGTCCAGGCTTTGAGTACAGAGGAGGAGGGTAAGGGGTGGAATGGGTCTGAAGAAAGAGTGCAGGTACAGAGAACACAAGGGGGTGGGGCTGGGGGACAGGCAGAGGGCCTGGCTGAAGGCTTGTCCAGGAGCAGCTGTCAGAGTGGAGGTTTGGAATGTCACTGTGGTTAAGAAAGGCCTTCAATGTGCAGTTAGTGTACATATAGTTCATCTCTGTGTTCTGCAGAACAGTTGAAGGTTATTTTGAGAGAAGGGTAATATGGCGAATCACTTGATTTAGGAGAAACAGTGTCGTCAGGATGACTTACCCACGAGCAAGCCAGAATTCTGAGATGGCCCCTGATATTCCCGCCCGCTGTTGTGCCCCTGTGTGCTCCCCGTACCTGCAGTGTGGACAGCACAGTGAGGCTGGTGGGGCCCTCCTGTGGCCAGGCTGGCATATGATGGAGAGGAAGAGTCTTGCAGATAAAATGGCTAGAGGTGTATCCAGTTTTTTTAAGGAGCAGTTTTTTGTTTTGTTGATTTTCTTTCTTGTTTTCAATTCATTGATTTCTCCTCTAAATTTTGTGATTTCTCCTGCTTGCTTTGGATTTAATTTGCTCTTTTTTTTTTTCTCGTTCCTGGAAGTTTAGCTTATTTATTTTAGATTTTCCCTCTTTTCTAAAACATCTATTCAATGTTATAAATTTCTCTGTAAGCACTGTTTTCACTCCATCTCATAAATTTTGATAAGTTGTATTTTCATTCAAGATATTTTAAAATTTCTTTAAGACTTCTTTGATTCATGTGTTATCTAGAAATGTGCTGTTTAACCTCCAAACACTTTTAGATTTCCTATAATCTTTGTTATTAATTTTCTTTTGATCTGAGAGCATGCTTTCTATGATTTTTATTCTTTAAACTTTGTTGAGGTATGCTTTATGACCCACAGTGTGGTTTGTCTTGGCAAATGTTCCATGCAAGCTTGAGAAGAATGTGTATCTTACTGTTACTGGATAAAGTATCCTGTACATGTAAGTTGCTGCTGCTGCTACTGCTGCTGCTAAGTCACTTCAGTCGTGTCCAATGCATGAAAGTGAAAAGTGATAGTGAAGTTGTGTCTGACTCTTCGGAACCCCATGGACTGCAGCCCACCAAGCTCCTCCACCCATGGGATTTTCCAGGCAAGAGTACTGGAGTGAGCTTGATCAAGTTAATTAATGGTGCTCTCCACTTCAGCTGTATCCTTGCTGACTCTTTACCTGCTGGATGTATCAGTTACTGATGGAGGTGTGTTAAAATATTCAACTATAATAGTGGGCTTATCTATTCCTTCTTGCAGTTCTACCAGTTTTTGCCTATGTATTTTGATACTCTTGTTGTTGCATGCATACACATTAAGGATTTTTATGATGTTCCTTGGTGTGCTGTTTTGGGTGTTTGTCATGCTTGGTGTTCTCTGAGCTTCCAGGATCTGTGGTTTGGTTTATTTGAAAAATTCTCAGCTGTTATGTCTTCAGATATTTCTTCTGCTCCATTCTCTGTTTCTTCTAGTATTCCCATTACTTTTGTAAGTTTTTTTAAGAGACTTCCAAACTGTCTACCAGAATGGCTGTAGCATTTTGCATTGAGTGACAGTTCCTGTCCCTGCCCATCGTCACCAGCATTTGGTGTTATCAGTGTTCTGAATTTGGGGCATTCTTAACCCACTCCAGTACTCTTCCCTGGCAAATCCCATGGATGGAGGAGCCTGGTAGGGTGCAATCCATGGGGTCGCTAGGAGTCGGACATGACTGAGCAATTTCACTTTCACGCATTGGAGAAGGCAATGGCAACCCACTCCAGTGTTCTTGCCCTGGAGAATCCCAGGGACGGCAGAGCATAGTGGGCCGCTGTCTCTGGGGTCGCACAGAGTCGGACACAACTGAAGTAGTTAGCAGCAGCAGCAGCATAGGTGTGCAGTGGTGTCGTATTGTTGTTTCACTTTTATTTATTGTTTGTTTACTGGCCATGCTACGCATCATGTGGGATCTTACTTCCTGGACTAGGAATGGTACCAGTGCCTCCTATGAAGGAAGCTTAGAGGCGTAACCATTGGACCGTCAGGGAATCCCCATCATTATTGACTTAATTTGCATTTCCCTGGTGACATATGATGTGGGACATCTTTCCATATACTTATTTGCTATACACACATCATCTTTGGTGAGATCTCTCTTAAAGTCTTTGGCCGACTTTTAATTGAGTTGCTGTATTTTCTTACTGTTGAATTTTGAGAGTTCTCTGTATATTTTGGTTACAGTCCTTTATCAAATATGTCTTTTGCTGCAAATATTTTTTCTCTTTGTATAGGTTGTCTTCTCATTCTCTTGACATTATCTTTTGCAGAATATAAATTTTTCATTTTAATAAAGTCCAGCTTGTCACTTACTTCTTTCATAGTTCCATATCTTTGGGTATGGAAAAGTCAGTTCAATGCCCAAGGTCATCTAGGTTTTCTCTTAGGAGTTTTATAGTTTGGTGTTTTACATTTAGAACTATGAACCATTTTGTGTAAATTTTTGTGAAGGGTATAATGTCTGTGTTTAAGTTCTTTTTTCTTTTTTTGCACTGGATATCCACTTGTTCCAGCATGTTGATGAAAAGTTAACTTTTGGGAGCCTCTTTTTCCTTCATTTGAAGATATTTCTGTGTTTTTTAATTGAGATACAATTGACACATAGCCTTCCATTAGATTTGACATTTCTGTGCATTGGCAATTGATCATCACAGTAAGGCTAGTAAGATCCATCACCACACATAGTTAAAATTTTTTTCTTATTGTGAAAATTGTAAGAATTTACTCTCTCAGCAACTTTCATATATACAGTATTCTTAACTGTTGTCATCATGTTCTATGTTTTATAGAACTTGTTTTATAACTAGAAGTTTGTGCATTTTACTGCCTCCATCCATTTGGCCTCCTCCCACCCTTTGCCCACCTCTGACAACCACTAGACTGCCAGTCTGTTCTCTGTATCTATAAAATTCAGATTGTTTTTTTTTAGATTCTGTAAGTAAGATCATACAGCATTTGTCTTTCCCTGACTGACTTATTTCATTTAGCATAATGCCCTCAAAGTTCATCCATGTTGTCACAAATTGAAGGATTTCCTTCTTTTTGTTGTTGAATAATATTCCATTGTAAATATATACCACAATTTCTTTATCAATTCATTCACCAGTGGACACTTAAGTTTCTTCTGTATTTTGGCTGTTGTAAATAATGCTTTAGTTTACATGGGGGTGTATATATCTTTTTAAGTTAGTGTTTTCATTTCCTTCAGATAAATACCCAGAATTGAAATTCCTGGGTCATATGGTAGTTCTATTTTTAATTTTTTGAGGAACTCCCATACTGTTTTCCATAGCAGCTGCACCAGTTTGTATTCAAACCAACAGTGCACAGAGGATTCCCTTTCCTTTATATCCTTGCTGACACTTATTATTTCTTGTCTTTTGAATGATAGCAGTTCTTACAGGTATAAGAAGATACCTGATTATTGTTTTGATTTGCATTTCCCTAATGATCTGTGATGTTGAGCACCTTTTCACGTACTTGTTGGCTGTACTTATTTTCTTTGGAAGGATGCCCATTCAGATCTTCCACCCATTTTTTTAATCAGAAGCTTGGATTTTTTTTGCTATTAAGTTGTGTGGGTTCTTTATATATTTTGGGTATTGATCCGAATCAGCCATATGATTTGCAATTATTTTCTCCCATTCACTAGGTTGCCTTTTTATTTTGTTGCTGGTTTCCTTTTCTGTGTAGAATATTTTCAGTTTGAAAAGGTCCTGCTTATCTAGTTTTGCTTTCATTGCCTGTGGTTTTGGTGTCATAACCAAGAAATCTTCACTAAGACCAGTGTCAAGCTGCTTTCCCCCTGTGTTTTCTTCTAGGAGTTCTGTAGTTTCAGGTCTTACATTTATGTCTCTAATCCATTTTGAGTTCATATTTGGTGTAATATAAGGATCCAGGTTTTTTTGTTTGTTTTTCTGTCTATAGCTATCCAGTTTTCCAGCACCACTTGAAGAGATGGACTTTTCCCCATTGTGTATTTTCCCTGTCTTGACACTTTTTTCCAGATAAGGGTGGCTATATATGCATTGGTTTATTCTGTTCCGTTTGTCTATATGTCTGTATTTGTGCCAGTACCATGCTGTTTTTATTTCTGTAGCTTTATAATATGTTTTAAAATGAGAACATGTGTTCTCCTGCTTCGTTCTTTTTTCTCAATATTATTTTGGTTACTCAGAGTCCTTTGTGGTTCCATATGAATTTTAGGATTGTTTGCTTTTTCTGTAAAAAAAAAAAAATGATGCTGGGAGGTTGAGGAATTACATTGGATCTGTCGATCACACTGGGTAGCATATACATTATAACAATATTAGTCTTCTAATCCATGAACACGAGTTGTCTTTCCATTTATTTGTGTTTAATTTCTTTCAATAGTGTTTTATAGTTTTCAGTGTACAAGTCTTTAGCTTAGTTGGTTAAGTTTATTTGTAAGTATTTTGTCCTTTTTGATGCTATTGTAAATGGGATTATTTTCTTAATTTCCCTTTTAGATTGTTCATTATATAGAAATGCAACTAATTTTTGCCTGTAGACTTTATATCCTGCAGCTCTACTAAAGCATCATAGTATAAATGCATTTTAAAGCCCCATGGGCCCCAAGAGGAACATTAGGAAATAAACATGCATAGGAAAGCAGCCCAAGGCCTGGCTCCACATTCAGTGTCAGGAAGCTCAGAAGGAACCAGAAAAAGGGTCTGGGGAGAGTCTGCAGTGAAGAGTGCAGAGAACCAAGGCCAAGCTTGTGCTGCAGATGCCAAATAGAGTGTTTCATGTGGGGTTTAGAGAGATTAATAACCTTCCCAGGTCACACAGCTGGCTGGAGGTGCAGCTTACATCCGGACTGACTGGCAGATGCCAGACTCATGCTCCCAGTTTCTGTGCTTGAACACATAAACCACAACCAGTATGATGTTTCCTTCAGTAACATCAACTCTGTGCCAGGCACTGTTGTGAGAGCTTTATTTATAACAGTATGTTTATTCCTGTTGTCATCACCATCTTAGAGAGGTGGAAACGGAGACACAGTGAGGTTGTGTTCAGGGTCACAGAGTGGCTCAGTGTGCTTCGAACTCAGCTGTCTGGGTTCAGAGTCTGCACTCGTAACTGTCTGCTGATAACTCTCTCCACTGCCTGCATAACTGGAGTGTCATCAAGGCTAATATTTCTTAAGGTTGAATAAGGACGCTCAAGAAGTAAATAGATTCTTTAATTAGAAAAAGAAAGCCAAACAGCGGCGTTTTGACCTTTGGCTCTGTCCATATTGATTTTGGTGCTTCCCAGCCTCATATAAGCTGGTGAAGTGCTATATGCCTTTCTTCCAGCTTGAACAAAGTACTTGTAAAGTTGCTTTGTTCTTTCTCCCCATGGAGCATGTCTGAAAACAAAATGTAATGCTTCCTTTTACTCTAAGTCAGATGAAAGCCTTGGTTTCTCAGGGTCAGAAAAATGCAGTTATATAAGTGGAGTCTCATCCAGTGATTTTAATTTTGCCCCTCTCAAAAGTTAAGTATAGGAAGGAAGTTCTTGCATCTGAGAAAAGACTTGCTACTGGAGCCATGTTGCCTGGAGTAATGGTTTACAACTGTTACAACTTTCAAATTGGCCCAGAGTTTACTTTAAGAGGCATTGGAGCATGTTGGTAAGTGCAGTGTTCCTTCCAGCATGATAAGACCTTCAGATGTCTGCTCTCTGTTGCTCGTTTGTCTTCATTATGCCTTGCTTTTCCTGGACATGACCTCTGCCCCTCAATCCAGGTGCTCCCCTGAGCTTTTTCTCGCCACTCCACGTATTCTGGCATTTTCCCTCAAAAAAAGGTCCTGCGTTACACTTATGGAAAAAATAGTCCAGTGCCAGGGTGGGGTTGGGGTGGGCAGTGTGTCCCCTTCAAGTTCTACCTGGCATTTCATTCTCCAGTCTTGCCTGTGCCTCTCCTATTAGCTCACCTGTTTTGATCTGACATAGCTGAGGCTTTTCTTATCTTTATTTTGGTTTAAATTTTTAAAGTTCATAACCAGGTTTTCAAGAGGACAGGAATCCCGAGACCTGATTGTCAGCAAAGTAGGCAGTAATTACAGCCACTGTCACCTGGTGTGTGAACAGACGTTGAAAAAACTGTCCATTGGCCAGCCTCAACCCAATGTGCCACCTCTGCCAGCCATCTCATCATAGGCTGCTGGCCTTGGTCAGAAGAGGTGGGGACCTGGAGTGGAGCCAGGGTAGGAGAGACTGAGGGGCACTTGAAAGGCTACGGTGGGAGAGCTGCTTTCACCAGCAGAACAGGTCTCCTGATGAAAGTTCTTTCCATTTTTGTTTGATTACTTATTCTGATTCTTAAATGCTCATCTGTATGTTCAAGTTTTCATATATTTTTGAGTAAATTTTGAAAATATGTAGTATACTAGAAAGAGATTCATTTTTCTAAGTTTTCAAATTTGTGGGCATAAATTGGTATTTTAGAATTTCTGCTGTGTCAATAATTATGTCCCCTTTTTTCTCTGCTCTTTTTTGGAATAACTTTTCTATATATAAAATACATGAGTTTCAGGAAGAAACCTAAAGAGGATTTACATTTGCTCCTGGCAGCACCTTGGGCAGAAGCAGTCCTGGGTCACATTCACCCAGGTCTGAGGAGTGAGATGGGTTGAAGCCAGGCTTTGGTCCCTCTGAGGGCCAGACTATCTGTTTCACCCTTATCTTTAGGACGTACCCCTGAGTGTCCAGTTCCAAGTGTGAATCATTTATTAGGGTTCCCCTTCCTTGGTGGACCTGGACTTCTGTTTTTATTCTCTTGCTCTCTAGGGTTATCCGAAGATGACCCCACTACATCAGCTACCTTTTCAGACATTGGCACATGCCCTTCAAAGAAAAGGCGCCCCAAACATTAGGCTCATCTCTCTGAATTTCCTTTTTCTCTAAAGTTTGATCCTATAGTTCCTTCCTACTTTGTCTGTCTAATGCTATCAAAGACATACTTTATATATATATACACACACACATATATACACATATATACATATATAATTTTTTTTTCTTAATGCAAGGATTAGCCTGCATTACCTTGATGGCACTAAATGAGGCTGAAATCTTTCTTGTATGTACTTTTTTAAGATAAATGTTACTCTTGAAGTATAGCATGCATACAGAAAAGCAAACAAATCTTGAACATACTGCTCAGTTAATTATCACAGGTGACTACCTGGTCCCCCACCCAGTCAAGAAACAATGTCAGCACCCAAGCCTGCCCCTCCCCTCCCCACATGTCCCTTGCTTCTGTCTCCCTCATAATCACTTCTGCTTGGCCACTTCTTCCTTCCTGAAAACCTAGGAAACCGGATCTTGTTTGGTCCCTTTCCTTTGTCACGATGAAGTGCGTAGTTTTGTCCCAGTCCTTTTTCATTTGGTTTGGTCTTTACCTTTTCAATCTATTCCTGGGACGGCTTTCTCCCCTTGTATATCATGTTTCTCCCCTTGTGACAAGCCCGCTCAAGCCTGTTAACAATTCGTCCCTTTAGACTGTACACAATACTTTGCTGTTTCCCTGAGTGTGATTTCTAGAAAGCCTTCCAAGCTCATGATCGTCTGCTGACACGTAGAATATGTGATTTCAGGCTGTGATTGTGTTTTGTACACATTTAGGAACAGTTACCCAGAATATAACCTGTTGCCTTATTTCTCGGGCTAGCCCTGCCCGTCACAGTAAACAAATCAGGAATTGTTTGGTTTGAAATGTCCTCTTGATCTCACTTTGCCCGAAGTGTGCTGTGGAATTGCAGGAAGAATTGCAGAGCAGTGGCATTTTGCAACTGTCGTCTTGGATCTCTTTCTGGTGGGCATCACCATTGACTTATCGAGGTTGACTGCTCCGTTCTCATTTATCACCCTCATCAGATTCACATTTTTGGCACAAGCACCTGGCACAGTAGCTGGCATATGTTGGCATCTAATAACTAATTAGCTTGTGGTAATATGATACAAGGGATTCAGAAGTCAAGAATCAGGGACGTCCATGAGGTGAGACAGAAATGGCCAGCCTTTTTCTCTTCCTTCCAGCTTTTTTGAAATGTAATTGACATATACTGCGACTGAGCGACTGAACTGAACTGAACTGTATAAATTTAAGGTGTGCAGCATAATGATTTGACTTATACACATCACAAAATAATTACCACAGTAAGTTTAAAGAACATCCATCAGAATTAAAGAAATAGAAAAAAATTCTTCTTGTAATGAGACCACTTCGGATTTACCCTCTTAACATAGGCTTTCATATATAACATGCAGCAGTGGGCCAGCCTTTTTTTTTTTTTAAGTTAGAAATGAACCTGGCTTCTATCTCTCCCACTTCTGATTCTTGGCCATTTGTTAGATTTAATTTCTAGCATCAAAGAATCTGTATCCTGACAAAATAGGCATTTTATTTTTCTTGGTCCTTTTCATTGAGAAGTGGTGGGTATTGTGCAGAGTAAGCATAGCTTGCACTTCACATCAGCACATAAGATCACAGTGAGCCCCCAGAATTCAGGGTTCAGCCAGAAGATAATCATCCAAATGGATGTGATAAGTTTTCCCCCCAAAATGGGATCCCTTCCAGAACCAAGAGAATTAGAGTAGAAAATGTATCATAAAGGAAAACCCTCATGTGAAACCTTGTGGGGTTCACTGAAGCCAGGATGTGTGTGAGCAGCTGGACCAAGGTTCAGCTGGAGCCAGGAAGGGAAGGTGGAGGAGAACTGAGGAGTCACATTTCAGCCCTGTTCTTGGGGGACAGGACTGAGCCCCAGCCTGGGCAGCTCCAAGGGTGACATCTGGGGTGGGACAGTGGTGTCTCACCACGCTGCACCTTCAGTTCAGTTCAGTTACTCAGTCGTGTCTGACTCTTTGCGACCCCATGGACTGCAGCACGCCAGGCCTCCCTAGGCATCACCAACTCCTGGAGTTTTCTGAAACTCATGCCTATTGAGTTGGTGATGCCATCCAGCCATCTCATCCTCTCTCGTCCCCTTCTCTTCCAGCCTTCAATCCCAGCATCAGGGTATTTTCCAGCGAGTCAGCTCTTTGCATCAGGTGGTCAAAGTAATGGAGTCTCAGCTTTAGCGTCAGTCGTTCCAATGAATATTCTGCACTGATTTCCTTTAAGATAGACTGATTGGCTCTCCCTACAGTCCAAGGGACTCTCAAGAGTCTTCTCTAACACCACAGTTCAAAAGCATTAATTCTTTAGTGGTCTGCTTCCTTTATAGTCCAACTCTGACATCTCACGCTGCAGCTTGGCTTACCTGGAATCTTTAATGTCTCGTTAGGGATCAGCTTAGGCTGTTCTGTAAACTTGACATGCTAATACCTAGCACAGTGATGAACATCTCTGTTTTCTTGGAGTGGGGCAGGGGGCGCCTGCCTCGTCTAGTGGCTCCAGAGCTCCCTGTCCTGTTGCTCTCCCATCATGTTGACAGGTGGCCTCTTATTGTCTCTGGTCACTTCCCTCTTCCCCCTCCACACTCCAAGTGGAAAGATCCCTTTTGCTGCACTGATCCTCTCAGTTCAGCTCCACTCAGAGCTCACGCCCAGAGTTTGTCCTCGGGGCAGATGGCCCCACACCCACTGCAGTCCCTTTTCCTCACCCTGAAGTGGACCAGGGACCCCCTTTAAGGTGGACTGCCCAGCTTGGGCAGTGCCCCCCAGTGACTTGGAGATGCTCACTTCTGGGCCTGGCAGTGGGGCTTCTGCCTCCATGGCTCTGACCACACTGTGTAGCCACACCCTGAGTGTCCCTAGGCCAAGGCAATACCCACTGGCTCCCACCAGACCTGTGCTTCACTGTGAGCACTTTTCAAGGTGGGTGGGTGATGGTGGGGAAGCGTCCTTGGGGCAAAACTGGGACCTGTCTCCAGTCGTCGGGTGGAACGTGTCAACACTTGGCTCCTCTCCGTCTTGCTGCTGTTTTTTTCCTCCTCTTCTGCTCCTCCGGGCTCGGCTCTCCTTTTACAGTCCCCCTAACGGATATTTCTCACCTCTGAAGAACAGTCTTTGAGCCACGGTGACAGGCTTCTGAAAAAAAACAAATCACTCTGAAGGTGGGATTAGAGAAGGGGCATTGGAGCTGAGGACCTGAATGAGAGGCTTTCCCTTGGGGAGCAAGGGGCATCATGGGGCGTGCATGCACGTAAGACAGCCAAAAACCCAAAACGAAGCAGGAAGTGAGCTTTTAAAACATCCAAGATATGTGTTCTTGAACTTTCACACTTGATCTCACCATTTGAGTCCTTGTTGGGCGACTCACTGTGTTAACTTAATCTCCAGGAGAATCTGAATCCAGTGGGGAGGAGTCCTGAATCCCGTCCTCCATGGTGTCCAACTGACTGTCACTTTTTCTCACTGCTGTCCCTCATCAGTGTAAATCTGTTTTAATTTGCTTCTCATTTTGATGAACTGAATGTGTCTGAATCTGCTGCTTTAAGCAGCTCTAGACTCATTTTCTCCATCACAGTGATGCTCAGATGTGTTCCACTAGAATTACCCTGCAGTGAGTAAAAATGAATCTTTGTGATTTTGTGAACTTGCTCAAAATCATTTTTCCTAAAACTTCGGTACCTGCTGTAGCTTGCCTACTAGAGAATGAAAAAATGCGTGAGAGCATCAAGTGAATAAGAACAAATCTGTAGGAAGCCGCTGATCTCATTAGCTTTGATGGGTTGGGTTTTTATCATGGATATGTGATTGTTATATGGTACATGTATATTCACTGTCCACTCATAAAACTTTTTCTGATTTGTATGATGAAACGAAGTACATCAGCACACTGGTATTCTGCACAAAGTTCTGAGAACTCCAGGTGTCCTGCCACCTTAAACACTGAAAGTGAAAGGAAAGTGAGGTCGCTCAGTCGTGTCCGACTCTTTGTGACCCCATGGACTGTAGCCCACCAGGCTCCTCCATCCGTGGAATTTTCTAGGCAAGAGTACTGGAGTGGGCTGCCATTTCCTTCTCCAGGGGATCTTTCCAACCCAGGGATTGAACCCAGGTCTCCTGCATTGCAGGCAGATGCTTTACTGTCCAAGTCACTAGGAAATCCCCAAACACTGAAAAACACTGCTTTCTAGATGCTAAACCAATTTTTTTTAAATTTTTTATTATACTTTACAATACTATATTGGTTTTGACATACATCAACATGAATCTGCCACGGGTATACATGAGTTGCCAATCCTGAACCTCCCTCCCACCTCCCTCCCCATACCATATCTCTGGGTCATCCCAGTGCACCAGCCCCAAGCATCCTGTATCTTGCATCGAACCTAGACTGGCAATTCGTTTCTTACATGATATTTTACATGTTTCAATGCCATTCTCCCAAATCACCCCATCCCCTCCCTCTCCCACAGAGTCCAAAAGTCTGTTCTATACATCTGTGTCTCTTTTGCTGTCTCGCATACAGGATTATCGTTACCCTCTTTCTAAATTCCATATATATGTGTTAGTATACTGTATTGGTGTTTTTCTTTCTGGCTTACCTCACTCTGTATAATTGACTCCAGTTTCCATTATGTATATGTACCACAACTTTCTTATCCATTCATCTGCTGATGGACATCTAGGTTGCTTCCATGTCCTGGCTATTATAAACAGTGCTGCGATGAACATTGGGGTACACGTGTCTCTTTCATTTCTGGTTTTCTCAGTGTGTATGCCCAGCAGTGGGATTACTGGGTCATAAGGCAGTTCTATTTTCAGTTTTTTAAGAAATCTCTTCACTGTTTTCCATAGTGGCTGTACTAGTTTGCATTCCCACTAACCGTGTAAGAGGGTTCCCTTTTCTCCACACCCTCTCCAGCATTTATTGCTTATAGACTTTTGGATCGCAGCCATTCTGACTGGTATGAAATGGTACCTCATTGTGGTTTTGATTTGCATTTCTCTGATAATGAGTGATGTTGAGCATCTTTTTTTTTTTTCTTTTTAATTTAATTTTACTGTACAATACTGTATTGGTTTTGCCATAGATTGACATGAATTCATCACAGGTGTACATGAGTTCCCAACTCTGAACCCCCCTCCCACCACCCTCCCCATATCATCTCTCTGGGTCATCCCAGTGCACCAGCCCCAAGCATCCTGTATCCTGGATCAAACCTAGACTAGCAGTTCATTTCTTACATGATAGTATACATGTTTCAATGCCATTCTCCCAAATCATCCCACCCTCTCCCTCTCCCACAGAGTCTAAAAGTCTGTTCTTTACATCTGCGTCTCTTTGTTGAGCATCTTTTCATGTGTTTGTTAGCCATCTGTATGTCTTCTTTGGAGAATTGTCTATTTAGTACTGGCTTATGGCACTGACAGTCCTTACTGATAAGCTGAAGTACAGATCATGAGGACACGTGCTGACCGTGCTTGTTGGAGCATAATTACATCAGTCATCATGAGCATGGGGTTCCTTGGTGGCTCAGTGGTAAAGAACCTGCCTGCAGTGCAGGAGACTGGTTCTCCTTCAATCCCCTGGGTTGGGAAGATCCCCTAGAGAAGGGAGTGGCATCCACTCCAATATTCTTGCCTGGAGAATCTCATGGACGGAGGAGTCTGGTGGGCTACAGTCCGTAGTGTTACAAAAGAGTTGGATACAACTTAGCGACTAAAACAGTAACAGTCAAGAGCATACTTGAAATTGGTTTACACTGTTTTGAAAGATGCAGTTTCTCCGAATTAGGGACGTGCTTGTCTGACATCTTCTGAAGCCCAGAACTGACAGGAGACGCTATTTCACCTGATTCCCAGAATCTACCCAGGAGGGCCAGTTAGCAGACGGTTTCCTTGCTCACATCCTGCCGGCCNTCCAGCATTTATTGCTTATAGACTTTTGGATCGCAGCCATTCTGACTGGTATGAAATGGTACCTCATTGTGGTTTTGATTTGCATTTCTCTGATAATGAGTGATGTTGAGCATCTTTTTTTTTTTTCTTTTTAATTTAATTTTACTGTACAATACTGTATTGGTTTTGCCATAGATTGACATGAATTCATCACAGGTGTACATGAGTTCCCAACTCTGAACCCCCCTCCCACCACCCTCCCCATATCATCTCTCTGGGTCATCCCAGTGCACCAGCCCCAAGCATCCTGTATCCTGGATCAAACCTAGACTAGCAGTTCATTTCTTACATGATAGTATACATGTTTCAATGCCATTCTCCCAAATCATCCCACCCTCTCCCTCTCCCACAGAGTCTAAAAGTCTGTTCTTTACATCTGCGTCTCTTTGTTGAGCATCTTTTCATGTGTTTGTTAGCCATCTGTATGTCTTCTTTGGAGAATTGTCTATTTAGTACTGGCTTATGGCACTGACAGTCCTTACTGATAAGCTGAAGTACAGATCATGAGGACACGTGCTGACCGTGCTTGTTGGAGCATAATTACATCAGTCATCATGAGCATGGGGTTCCTTGGTGGCTCAGTGGTAAAGAACCTGCCTGCAGTGCAGGAGACTGGTTCTCCTTCAATCCCCTGGGTTGGGAAGATCCCCTAGAGAAGGGAGTGGCATCCACTCCAATATTCTTGCCTGGAGAATCTCATGGACGGAGGAGTCTGGTGGGCTACAGTCCGTAGTGTTACAAAAGAGTTGGATACAACTTAGCGACTAAAACAGTAACAGTCAAGAGCATACTTGAAATTGGTTTACACTGTTTTGAAAGATGCAGTTTCTCCGAATTAGGGACGTGCTTGTCTGACATCTTCTGAAGCCCAGAACTGACAGGAGACGCTATTTCACCTGATTCCCAGAATCTACCCAGGAGGGCCAGTTAGCAGACGGTTTCCTTGCTCACATCCTGCCGGCCTTTCCTCCACAGTTAATTCATTTGTTCATTCACAATGATGATTTGGTATCGTCTTCTTTCTTGTGTCTTCTTTTTGTCTTTGGGATTATTTTAGAAGCTTCTTGGATGATTGAGTATTTGAATAGTAAAGTGATTTGTTTTTTTCATTGCAGTACAGGATTACAAGGACAGATAGCAAGCAGGCACAGTCTTTCCCATGGTGCTCTGCTCAGTTTTTACTGGACTTCTGCAGGAGGGGGCAAGCATCAATAGCCAAGTGTTCAGTCCCTTCACGCTGGTCCCTCCCTGGGTGCTGCTTCTCCCATGTCATCCCTGAGGTGGACCCGGATCACTGACTGCCCTGGATGGTACTTCCATTCATCAAACATAATTGGTGTTGTAAGAATATCACCTGTCCTGGAGAAGTGACTTATATACTAACTTATTTCAGGATCTGATCACTGGCTGAGCCTCAGTGAGCTCATCCACCACCCATCATGCCTTCTGGTCTTCTTCATGTGCTGGAACTGTGCCACCCCAACCTGAGCCTCCCAGTGTCTTCTGCAGATGCACACACACATGCATGCACACACACCCCAGTGCACGGGGACATATGGAGACAGATGTGTAATACCGCAGCAGGAGTCTGATGTTTGATTTAGGGTCCTCTATCAGTCATTATGCTGCAGCAAAGTTGGTTCTACCCTGACAGTAAGATGCCCCTTTACCAAAAGCACCTGCTCAGTTCAGTTCAGTTGTTCAGTCGTGTCCGACTCTTGGCGACCCCATGGACTGCAGCATACCAGGCTTCCCTGTCCATCACCAACTCCCAGAGCTTACTCAAACTCATGTCCATCACGTTGGTGACGCCATCCAACCATTTCATCCTCTGTCATCCCCTTCTTCTCCCACCATCAATCTTTCCCAGCATCAGGGTCTTTTCACATGAGTCAGTTCTTCGCATCAGGTAAGCAAAGTATTATAGTTTCAGCTTCAGCATCAGTCCTTCCAATGAATATTCAGGACTGATGTCCTTTAGGATGGACTGGTTGGATCTCCTTTCAGTCCAAGGGACTCTCAAGAGTCACCACAGTTCAAAAGCATCAATTTTTCAGCATTCAACTTTCTTAACAATCCAATTCTCACATCCATATATATGACTACTGGAAAAACCATAGCTTTGAGTAGATGGACCTTTGTTGGCAAAGTAATGTCTCTATTTTTTAATATGCTGTCTAGGTTGGGCATAGCTTTTCTTCCAAGGAGCAAGCGTCTTTTAATTTCATGGGTGCAGTCACCATCTGCAGTGACTTTGGAGCCTCCAAAAATAAAGTCTGTCACTGTTTCCATTATTTCCCCATATATTTGTCATAAAGTTGTCAGGTGAGTGTATGTTCTTCGGTTCTGTTTTATCACAACAAAAATTTGGGGTGATGGACATTAAAGCCCCCTTGGCATGTCACAGCTCTCAGGTCTTGGACAGACCGTGTTATAGCTCTCAGGTCTTGAATGGACTGTGTTATAGCTCTTAGACAAATCAGTGTTACAGCTCAGTGTTAGAGCTCTTATTTTATTTAGAAGATAGCAGGAAAATCCATCTTTGAGGCGTGAGTGCACGTCGATCCAAAGACGTGAAGAGAAGAGCGCCCCAACGTGCGGGAGAGAGAGAGAGCCCTTTGGCTCCTCTTTTTATATATTTTTTTCTTCCCCCTGGGCCTGCCCTATGGATATTGGGCTTAGGAGTGCTGTTCTACCTGAAGTCCTCACTCTAGTCCTCGGACCTTCCTTTGACCTTCCTCTGTTCTATTTTCACGGGCTTTTCGCTTCCTTGTCTTTTAGCCACCTCCATTTTGGACTCCTTTTCCCTATTCTAACTACCTAACAGTGATGGGACTGAATGCCATGATCTTAGTTTTCTGAATGTTGAGTTTTAAGCCAGCTTTTTCACTTGCCTCTTTCATCAAGAGGCTCTAGCATTTAATTGTAGAACCGATGATGATAATGTCTAATAAAAATTCTTTACTGCGTTCATAGTATTATATTTTTAAAAACGTTTCCAAAATATGTGGCCTGATGGTATTAAGTTTTGCAAAGGCATCAAGTAGTCTGATAAGTCATTCACCCTGCGTGTTCATCAGAGAAGGGAATGGCAACCCACTCCAGTACTCTTGCCTGGAGAATCCCAGGGACAGGGATGCCTGGTGGGCTGCCTTCTATGGAGTCACACAGAGCCGGACACGACTGAAGTGACTTAGCAGCAGCAGCAGCTGCATGTTCATTTTTGCAGCAGAGATTTCAAGCCAGGCTCTGCAGACCTGTTGCATGCACCTCCGATTGGAGAGCACAGCCAGCACCTTAAGGGAGACACCCCCATGGTGACACGTCAGGGATGTAACAGACACCCTGGGAGCAAACGTGTTCAGCTTTCGCTATCCTCTCCCAAGGCAGGGCTGATTTTTATCAACCTGGGTGTGAAATTTGGGAGCCCCAGAAATTCTTGGCTACTAAAAACTGGGTTCTGGGTTCAGACTGTTTCTCTCTATTGAAGGGTGAAAGGAGAATACCTGTTTATAAATCAAGCCTTCCAGAATCTCATTAAGAAACTTAAGAAAACAAGTAGTCTGGGAGAGGCAGTAGTTCTGAAAACTGAAGTGGGACCAAATAAGAAGATCTGTTTGGAGACCAGCGACAGGGAAAGGCAAGGGTTTTGCTTGTCAGGCCTCTGCTGCTTTAAAGAAAGAGCCGCCTCACAGACGCGGGTGCCGGGGTCCCAGCTGTCAGCGCCATCACCCGGCCTCCAGGTGAAGACAAGGAGCCTTGTTTCCCGGGTGAAGAGAGGAGCCTTGTTCGTGACCCCTGGCCCGCGGCACTGCAGACCCCTGCCCCCCGCCCCAGCCTTTGTGCTACCGCTCCTCCTCCCTCCCTCCCTCCAGACTTTGTGCGCCTTCAAGTGCCCCCCCACCAAGGGACCACCCAGGGGGCTGCACAATGGGGGCTGAGGTAGCCCCCAAAACATAGGTTTCTCGAGACAGGCCCTGAAAAGAAAAGTACTGTTTAACTATGTACGTGTTTGTCCTTTCTACCACCGTTTTGTGTGGCCAACAAAACCCCCTCCCCCC